>JAMKCH010019822.1:0-111248 GCA_023653785.1 Ophioderma brevispina
ACTGAGATTGTTTTGAATTGTCACACCCAAAAAGTTGTACTAGAATCTTAGAGTTAATTTGTCGTTGCCATAATTATAAAATTTGGAAAGTAGCTGTCACTTGCACAACTCTTTTCACGAGCACTGCATTATAATGACATTTTTCCGGCTGTGGAGCGCATGTCAGCAAGATCAAGAACTGAATCAATAATCCTCTTTGCAATTGAGATCTATGGGTGAGTTGTTAACGTATATAACTTCTCCAGGGTCAAGTCGTCACATACTTCCACGCAAGTTGTTGCATCACTACAGAATCGTTTTAAAAGCAATACAAAAATTAAGGCCCAAATTGGGTACCGCTACGTTGTGGACTAACCGCCCATATCTGAAGGGTGTTGGTACTACTTGCCCTGGATTTTTAACAGTTTAGTGCGACTGTTAGAAAGCTGCCTATACAAGGAATTATGGTGTGACGACCTACCCTAAGTCATTAATTTATTAATTGCAATATTATGGTTGATCCTGCGAAAGGTTTAGGGAAAATCGATGGCCATGAAGAGCGCATTTGCCGGCTTATCATGCCCCTAAGGACTTGTGGTCAAAAGATCAACCAAATAATGAGTTGTAGAACGGTCAGGTATATTAACAAATTGTCTTGCAGTCAATGGCCGAAATATCACCTCAACTCAATCAGCCAAAATTTTCAAAATACTTTCCCAAATAATTTAGTCATACGGATCGTTCGTAATCTGTCCAAGTGTTTTGGCATCGGACTTTTGGGAATTGGTGTGATAGACGAAGTCATCCAAACTTATGAAAGACCCCGGCTTCGTGTAAACACACATTAAAACTATTAGTCAAGGCTAACGAACGTCCCAAACAAATCTGTAGTTATTTTAGATGGAAGATGCCTCGATTGGTTGCTTTGGTAGTCTTTATCCTATTCCAAACCATACACGGAACGTCCCTAGGGGTAACGAGGGGGGGCAACGCCAGCCTTAAATGCTGCTGGCAAATTTAGCAAGATCTAATCGTGGCATTCTTTACAAAACCTAAGCGAAATGTTTGTTTATAATTTCCTGGCAATTTCGGTATCTGTGGATAGGTGATCCATATGGAACTATATTTTGCTTCTTGAACCTCTAATAGTTTTGCATAAACTATCCATTTCATAGGTTATTTGTTTTCAAACCTTCAAATGTTATTTTCATAATATTGCACTTTTGCTTTACATATCTCTTTGGAATTCATATTGGGATGTTCAAGTTTTTTATATCTTTGACACTCTCCCAGTTTGTATGCTCGATCACATCACACTAATTGTAGTTTTTAATCTATAGTTAAGCCATGGCTTGTCCCGGTGTAAGAAACGTGAGTGTCCCACAAGAGAGATGTCCCTAGCTACCATAGCTCATGTACTGAATTAACGCGTGACCTTGTAGACGAGTCCATTGGACACAGTGGTTTGAAACACAAGAGCTACAGTACTCAATGTAGAACACAATAGACAGATGGTGGAGGACACTCAGTCACACGGAAACGGTTTTTAGATGACACCGGGTGAAGGATAATTTGACCGGGGGGTATTTGAACATAAGATTAGCTGTGCTCATTTTATTTTTACAACAAAATGCTGTTTTAACCGGTTCGAAAAGGTTAGGCCAGTCAAATAAATACTGCCTGCCTTAACCCAACACTATTGCAACAGAATCAAGTCCAACAGAAGTATTGAGATACCTTTAACAAACAACATATCAGAGTCGACTAAATCAAGGAGTGGAACAATATTTTTAAAGGGGGTCAGGTTTATACAGGGGTCAAATATGAAAGTATCAAAACGCGTCGAAAAGTATTCCAACGTGTTTGTCGTACATTTCCAGGATAAAAAAAGGTATAGTTTTGTTCCATATTGCAGGTTGTAGTTCAATAGTTATGAGTCAAAGTTCAAGGTCACAATGGGGGTACATTTTCAGATATAATCCGTTCGTTATAAAAATGGGTGTCCAATTGTTCGTCTATGGTACAGAACCCGAAAATATACTGTTTGCACCATCTATAATATCGTTGCATAATGGAATGCAAAATGTTGACTGGGGGCTACACAGGGTCTATGGGAGGTCACTAGTCAAGCTCTGTAATTCTTATATAAAAGTTTCAACACAACAGAGATCTATTCACATTTAGCTTATCTGTGGGACAAATTTAAACAGTTACAAAACCAGTCCGATCAAAATCGACCATTCTACTCTATGAATTTTTACCCCAGGATGACCTTGAACTGTATGAGCCTATTGTCTAAAACTATAACGCTAGATAGGCAAACTATACCTTTTTTTTAAGCCGTAGGATAGCCAAATAAATTGGTACAATCATTTAAATCAATTCGAACAATTCTATTTTTTTTACCCCTGTAACAAACGTTGCCCCCTTATTTTCTACTTTCCACTAGTTGCTTTTGTAGACTTTCATATATTTTTTTGGACTAGTTCAAGTAATTACACCAAAATTGTTTCTTTCTGTTTGGCATTTGTGTGGGGGTCAAGATCATCGATTATTGACAAATGGTAGAGCTGCCATATCCCAGGGAATTAATGGTGTGACGCACCCTAATACAATTAAGTTATTAATTGCAATTTATGGTGATCCTGCTGTCGAAGCCTAGTACAATCGATGCACATAAAGAGGGCGCATGGCCGGGCTTATCAATTCCCCTAAGGACTGTGTCAACAAGTCCACCAAATAATGGAGTTTAGAACTGGTCCAGTATATAACCAAATTTGCTTGCATCAATGTGGCCAGAAATATCCCTAACGTCCAATCAGCAAAAGACTTTTCAAAACTCCCCAATAATTTAGTAGACTGATCGTCGGAGTTGTCACGTTTGTTTTGGCATTCTGGACTTTGAGAATTGGTGTGATAGACGAAGTCTTCCGGAACATTAGACAAAGACCCCTTCTTGTAAACAAACATTAAAAAGATAAGTCAAAGGCATAACTAAATCCCCAACCAAAGTTCTTTATTTATTTAGATGGAATATCACTCGTGGGTTTGCTTGGTAGTCTTCATCCTATTCAACACCATAATACGGACTATTCCCTAGAGTGATAACAGGTGGTGGCAACGTGGGCCTGTGTGATGCTGGCAATGTTTTACCAGCACGATCGAATCGTGGCATTTCAGTACAACCGCTAATGCGAAATGGTTGTTTGATAATTTACTGCAAGTTTTTTCCTGGGACTTTGGATAGGTGATCCATATTGAGACTATATGTGCCTGGAACCTGTAAGATTTTTGACATAACATGCCATGTCATAGGGTTATTGTTTTCAAACCTGCAATGTTATTTCCTAATATTGCAACTGTTGCTTTACATATGTTCTCTTTGATTTCCATTGGATTTTCAAGTTTTTTATATCTTTGACGATCTCCCAGTTTGGTGTATGCTCTATCACGATCAGGCATTGATAGTTTTTTCATCTACAGTTAACCATTGCTTGTCCCGGTTGGTAAAGAAACGGAGTGTCCCACATAGAGAGGTCCTAGGCTACACGCAGCATGTCCGAAAAATACACCGGTGACATTGTAACGAGTCCATTTGGACACAGTGTTGAAACAAAGGAGCATACAGTACTCAATGTAGACCGATAGAAGATGGGGTGGTGGACACTCAGTCACACTGACACTGTTTTATATGACACTGTGAAGGATGGAATTTGACGGGGGAGGGTATTTTGACATAATTTGCTGTGCTAATTTTATTTTATTACACAAAATGCTGTTTTACGGTTCGGAAATTAGCCGATAAACACTTTTCTGTTTTCGATTATAACCCTTTGTTTTTTAATCGTTTATATAATCTAACAACATAGAGCTTTAAACATCTAACCAAAAAACAAAATATTTAATTAATTTTTTAACATTATATTTTAAAGCAAATTTTTAGAATAATTTCTGACATTTTTACATTAATACAATAAACCCCTTATAATGGTCACGATGACTCGGATCAGATTCTTGTGAAGGCCATGACCGACAGCCAAAAAGCACATTGATAGCCAGTTTAGCTAATTCCAGCCACATAATTTGGACCAAATTATATATCGCTCAGGTTTGTCCAAAATGAGTATTACCACTTTCCTACTGCGATAATACGCTTAATAGGAAAACGAGTCCGCACTGGCAACGAAACCTTCCTCATGTGCTCAATTTCAGGTTTCAACTTCATGTATTTTTTGGGAAACCTGACTAGTATGTTATTGCATTATTATTAATCTATCTCAGATCCAGGTTCCGCTTATTAGGAGTTTTGGCGTCAAATGACACACCAAATTTTTAACTGGACACAGAATAGTAAGCAAAATGGAGTTCCACATTGGGGACGCCATAATTCTAAGCCTATGAAAGCAAATATATTTTCCAAAGCAAAAATTTATAGGACTAATATCTTTCGCTAACTGCAAGCATCAAAATAGTGTTTACTTGTGGGAAAACAAATTCACATATTGGCAATGGCTATTACTAATTACTTGTTTTCTGACAGAAACAAACTTCTTAACATTTAAAGAAAGACATGTTATACAATCGAAAGTTTCACCGAAATGGCACACCTAAGTTGGAAACCCTCTCCGATATTTCTTTTCCAACCCAGACTTCCTTTAAGCCTTTCGGCCGATAGAACCCTGCGCGTTTCCTTGCAATAATATACGTGAAAATACATTCAGAGACTATTTTGTAGCTCACAGGTGGAACAATCCCAAAAGATGACGGTTGGTATAAGGTTTCACGTTTTATACTGTGCTTTTACAACTTCGGCAATGCGTTTGGCCATGGAAATGCATGTGAATTGCTATCTAGAGATCTAACATGTCTTTAGTACAGTTCCAAAAAAAATCCTAAAATTATTCCGGGTTGAAAAGGTGAAATACCTCATTTTGCGCTTATTCAAAACACCAATCCCTGCACGGTATAAAACACCGTCCTTTCAATTTCACTTATACTTGTAGATGTAACAGCAATGAGATAAATCCTCTTTTTACAAGCCCCTGACCTTCTCCGAGCGCACGGAGGTGAGCATTGGCCAGAAATGCTTTAAAATATCCTGGGATGAATAAGATTTATTTAGGTAAAACCTCTTCGGCTTGCCTACTTGAATGGTAAATAATGATAAATTGAGCTTTCTGAGTTGAAAATAGAGATGGACTACTTTTCAACAATTTTCGTGATATTTTTTTTTAAAATCCAATTTAGAAATCATAATCGTTGACGTAAAGGCTGAATCACTATAGATAAATCTGTTTCACTCATTTTACTCATCCAAACACTGTCGAATTGGTGGAGGGTTAATAGAGGTAAGCATGGTGGCCCGTTTTGCCCATTTGATTCATGTTTGTAGGCAGTACCCTTTTCAAGAACCGTACTCACGTTAGCGGTCAACGGGCTCTACGAATCCATAGACATTGTCGCAAAGGGTGGTGCCTCGCTTCGTGTAAAATCTCGGACAATGTCATTAGATTCCCCGAACGTCCCCTAGAGGACATCTGCAGACGAGCACCGCAAAAAGGGAGGTAGCGTTAGTTTTCTTAGAGCTAGGAAATCCCGTCAACCCAGGGGCCGATCCGGGATGGGTGGAAAGGCAGTTAAATGCAGTTAATTTAAATTAAGGGGATACACATATGGGGCTTGAAAATATCCGCGTCTTAATTACTATATTTCGCTCCTAACCGTTCAGAAAGGCCTTAGTAACACGATACATGTTGGCATTTTTAACTTAAATATTCGTGCTCCAGGACCTGGGGATTACTTATTTGCTTCACTAACTTCAAACAATATATTTTACTTTTAAAACGAGAAAGAGGTGTCCCCAGCATGAAAAGAGTGCACATATTTAGAAACAATTATAAAAAATTTCGCTAAATTTATTCTCTAATATCAGTTGACCAGTGGATATACTAACGCCAGCGAACAATGGAGCTAATGATAGTCATGGCCCGGAACAGACACTTCAAATTCCTTTTGACATCTGGTCCATTGGTATTGGTCATGCAGTTGAACAGGTTTCGAATGTTGTGTGCTGGCCGCATTGGTGGAAGTTCTTTCCTCGTTCGCGATGAATAGAAATCTTGGATTCTACTGCTACTGTGTGTTTCAATTAACTTTACCATATGAGTTCCATAATTTGTTTTCGAAGAAATGGCAAAAGGGATACAATTGCATGATAAAAAGCCCGTTGCAAGGGACTGACCTAATTCTTGCACTACCCAAAAGCCCAAGTTATTGTCTTTAAAACCCTTTTCTATTCATTTATCAAGAAAGGCAATGGAATTCCAAGCGACCCTACATTGTTAAAACTCATGAGGAGGTGCGTAGGTCCCTTTGAGATTTATGAAGTCATTGCTATAGCTGATCACACCTGATCTGCTTGAATGTTTTTCAAGAGGTGTGGGCAGTAACAATGACTTGCTACCCTGAGGAGAAAAAGATCCGATGTTTTTAGGTTATTTGTTGAATATCATAGCTCTATTGTTCGCTTGAGTTTACGGTACATATTGGTCACTGATTATTCTGGAGTAATTGAGGATTTAACATTTTAGTACATTTTTTCTAAATAATGTGCATCTTTTTCCTTTGGGGAATCACACTTTTTCCTGTTTACCATACTATTTTTAAATTTTAGCGAAGGAAAGTAAGTAATCCCCAGTTCTGTAGCATGAAAGGATGGTTCAAGAAATCGTAAACGTATCACGCCTAAGAAGTGCTAACGTGTAAAGATATATTGTGTGATAAGACATTGAACAATATAGTTTCATTGTCCCACCACCATTACCTAGCGGGGATGAACGTCATAAGAACAAATACATTGTCTAATCATCTTCAAGCATGCCTTGAGCAATGTTTTCTGTATCCATTCCGAGGCTGTCATCCTGCCATTAGTCACAAAATTTATATTACTCTCAATGTAATATGCTACATAGGCAACTGGGATAGAAGGATGACTGTAAGATCTTATTGATGCGTGGTCATTGAACTATTAGTCATGTACGTCAATGTAAGCAGGGTAAGTATACAAATAGCTACATGTTTAGAGGGAAATAGGTCACACTATTTCCCGCGTACTGTCTACGGGTCTAATCACCACCCTCACTGAGGTGAGGGGTGATAGGCCCGGTAGCCATACCAAGAACAATAGTGTGGCCCTATTTCCCGAATGTAAACCATGTGAGTATTTTGTTTTATTACACCGCACTGTGACTCTGGGACGAGGTTGTAGGGAACATAGAATACAACTATTGACTGCCTATGAAGGGCAATGTTTGAAACTATAGGCCCACGGTGATCTTGAAACCATAATATGCCCCGAGGCGGAAGCCGAGGGGCATAGTTCTGGTTCGAGATCATCTAGGGCCTATAGTTTCAACGCCAGGCTCCGAATTAAAAAGCATTCAATATTTGTTTTATATACCGAATATATAGATTCTTGTCTTGATTGGTTAAAAGAATATTCTAAGCCATGATGCAACAAGCCTATATCAATCATCGATCATGATCCTGTCTTTGGGGTCCACGGTCCATATATAGGGAAAAAAATTACTTTCCGTCAAATTAAGCTTTGCAGATGGATGTTGGATCCAATACAACTAAGCGGGAGGCCTCTTTGAAGTTGAGGCTAAAGATAACTTGATTATTCAAGTATTTAACCCTAGCTATTATTGTTGAGGACCGTCAATATACAGATCGCATGTGTGGCCATGGCATGGGCATTGCAATCAATGCATGGGATTAACACGTTTAGGGTGCAAAACGTGTAAAGAATTACAATCAACCTTTCTTGTGGTTGGAGAAGTGATTTGCAGTCCAAACGATCGCCGGAATCGACTTCTTGCCATTTTTGTCGGCAATTTTCCTTGCATTTCATTGACTCAATGATCACAGCTCCGATTCGGGCAGTTTTAACATGGCCGGTTGCGATGGCTGCGTCTCGGTCCAAATTATAATCCTCGGATATCTTCACGGTGTATTTACCTGCCGTTTGGTAAGCCCTTTGAGCTGCATCTCTGATGCCTTTCAATCTTCATCCCACTCAAAGCATATACTGATTGTCTGATGCTGCGGATTCAGCGCCGATTCAGCCATTTCACAGCTACGAGTAAACAAAATAGGTCAGGGGCGGCTTAGATTCATCTCTTACACCAGCGTCAATATGTACACTCATAAAAAGGATGAATAGTTTGTACGACAGTCCTTTACGCGGAAAGGTGTCCCGGCATAGCTTCAAATGACTATGCCCGCTCTTCCAGGGCATATTTCATTGTTTTTGGTTCATTCTTTAAGCTAGTTGAATTTATGCCTCCACTTTTAACAATCAGATGACAGGGACTATATATGAGGTATATAAGTTCAATCTATTTCCCTAGGGAAAAGAGTTTCGCGTAATATGAATCATCCATGAACTAGCCTGAATGTTCATGATCTTAAATGAGGTGGAATATTATATTCTATAACTGTTTTTACCCTCAATTACATTTTATGTCTTTACCAGCCCTGAACATCCACCTACAAGATAATTTACAATTTAATTAATGGATTTGTTTTATATCAAAGAGTAACGTTCTTCCACACCTAATATTGTCAAGTCGGTGTGCTTGAAGATTAACGATTCTGGTGTTTTGAGTTGTTGTGGTTTTGGTTTATAGTGCAATTTTGTTCAGCATTTAGAAAGTTATTAGTCGCCTTTAGTGTGTCCTTATGTATCTCTTACTCCCAAGGAAATGACAGCACATGACATCACACCACAAAAGGAGGTAGCGGTAGTTGTGTTGTTAAATCAGGACTTTCCCTGTAAACAAGGCCATAGGTCCTCCTCGGTGATTTTTTGAAAAGTGGGGCAAAAAATGGCATTTTAGGGATTTAAGGGATATTGGAGAGCCTCCCTACCAGAACCGACAACTGGCTATAACCTAAGATTAAATGAAAAAAACAGGTTGACATCAACACCCTTCAAACAAAGTTTCTATAAAAGGAAATCCGTCCCAAACAATAAATGAAATGCGCCTCAAAATTAAGACAGCAAAGTGTCGATCGACACAGGACATGTTGCACGTGCATAACAGATGCCCAGCGGATCACAGAATGGGCAACCTAACACTAGCAAGCGGCAAGAGAAGACCTAAGACGGGAGATGGAGTGTCCGAATTAACAATCTTACATTGGGCCAACATGGTCAAGCATGAACAGGTCAAGGACAAAATGGACGATATTGTTTGGAATGGTCAAAATCATACCAAAGTCTGATGAATGAGCCATATTTGAAAATGTAATGATTTTCAAACAGAAATAACATAAATCAATTTGGAATTTATCAAATCTGAGTAAGCCAGTTTAAAACGTCAACTATACATTGGTTTAATGCACAACTCCACTCACGTGTTAAATAAGTACTTCGTTCAACATTTTCTTTTTCTCAAATAATAATATGTCCTTAAATGATTTTTGCAATATTTTAAATGCATACCTACAAATCACTCGATTTCTTCCAGGGCAATCTTCTGCTTGTTGTCGAAGGTTCCAATGTGGTTAGCAACACCCTTACTAAAATCATTGTCGAGGCTCAACACACAATAGCAAAATCATGTCTGTCCATTTAAAATACTTCCACCTTCATTTTGCCATGACAGTCAGTGGCCTCAGAAACAATCGACCGTATGCCGATATGGCTTGCCATTAATGATACGGTTTTAAGACAATTTCAAGGAAAAAGTGAAATTGTCATTCATATAAGAATATTTGCGATGTTTCACAATTTGGTAAAGATAAACACAACCAAAAAAGTAACTCCCCCCCCTGAAAAAGTTGGTCTGTCCAAGTCAAATGTACATCGTCATTATACATTATGTGTATATAAGTGGTAGGCGGTATTTATTTACAACGCATTTTGCCACCTCATTTGGGGTGATTGATAAAGTATTGTTTGAAGGGTTTATGCCATTGAACCGAACCCCCCCAGGATTTGAAAAGTTCGTGTCCAGCACGTTGAGTTATTAAGTTTCTTAACCGGTGTAGAAGTCACCATTTCCGCGTACTCATAGTCCGGGACAATGGTGAAAATAGGACAATGATTCAGTTTACTCTCTTACGCAACATTAGGTTCACGCTTTTTTCCGTAATCGTCTATGGAGCCCCGACTATGGCTCCCACCGACTATATCTGCTTTCACACCGGTATTAACTAGTCCGATTGAATTTAAAAAAATCCACTAATTCCCCTCACGCCTACTGTACCCTATTGTAATCGACTCCACATGCGTCGGACCTAGTCACTTAGGTCAATCCTTCACACCTCTAATATGTCGTGAGAACAGGTGCTTCGTGTTTTTGTTAACACTGGTCACAGTTAATTCCGACAGAGCGTACTGTCCGGCATCGTCCACACGTACTTTTACCTGAAGTTAGGTTTCAAAATCTTGTTCGTGAGGCAATCCGAAAACACCAAAAACTCAACAACAAACACAACAACAACAACCGCAATTTCCAAAAATCATGTCTTCTGACTTATTATTATAAGTTAAGCTTACCTGGTCAATAGGTATAAGTTTTTTTAATAGTAGTGGGTTTAACCCTAAGTGCGTATGTGAACTACTCATAACTGTTACACGTTTTTTTTTTTTTAATTTTATAGTAAAATAATAAAGAAATAGGCTTAACCAAATCGATTGTAATTAAAACAAACTTTGGATTATTGTTCTGAAGGAAAACTACCATAGAATAACATAAGCAAAAATCCCATTAGTAGAAAGGGTGTGGAAACATACTAAAAGAGGGAGGCGATTGTCTATGAAGGGTTAAAAAGTGATCAAATCACTGATGTGGGTATACCAATATGAGCGAGATTCCAAGAATTACTGTTCAAGGTCATCCTGGGACTGAACGTAAGAAGGAGATTTGGAGAAAGTGTCTTTTTCGACTGTTTCTTTTTTATTTAGAGTTGAGTATTTGTATGTTGGTTGTATGTTTGTTTGTTTTTGTGTTTACGGTTTGAGGTTCTTTTTGGATGCACATACAATTAATAATTGATATAAAATTCGCAAGACGGTAATTACATGCCTAGCAAGTGTGTGTAGACACTGAAGTATTTAAGTCTATTTTCAGACCCTGACCATGACTATTTTTAGATTATTTTCTTAGCAAAATTAATTATTCCATCATTAATAATCACATTTACGTCAAGCATAAGTCAAAGCAATGAAAAGCTTACTGGGGATGCCAGAAAATACAGTAACAAGTGGTAATTAAATTTTAGTACGACCCAAGAATTAAGTCTATTTCCTCCCTAACATATTATTGATATCACCACATGATAAATTATACTGAAAAAAGGTCGTCTTAAGGTTAATGCCCCTTTGTGTGCTGATGGCTGTCGTGAATTCTTGGACCAATTAAATCACCTGCAAGAATTCCCACAAAAATAAAAACAAACCAAAAAACTGCAGTATCTTGTCTAATCCAGTGTTTTAAAACTATGTTTTTGTTATCCCGGTGTAAAAAGGTGATATGGTCGCCGGGAGCCATTGTACGGGTTCCATAGACGACAATGGAATAAAGCGTGAAGACTTATGTTGGTGAAGAGTCAACTGAATAGAGTGTCCTAATCTTCACCGTTGTAGGGAGACTATGAGAACGGAGGACCATATATCCTGCCACACCAGTGCATTATATTTATGGATTTGTTTAGGGTGATTACGTAATTACGTAATACGTGCTCGTCGGCGTTGGTCTGTTAATTGTATTTGTCTGTTTAATTGAATTTAAAGTACTGCATCACTGCTAGATCATCAGAATGAGTATTAAAACAACCCTAACAGTGCATCGGCTATAATTCATTTCAAATCAACTACCCCTGTATGGAATTTACAAACATCTTCAACAGAGAGGGGGGTTGTGTGTATATCCAAAGGGCAACTCTATTTTCGTTTTTTCTTTAGTTTTTTTTGTCATGTGAGTGCGCAAAGTCGTATCTACATTATATGTTTTTTTACAGGAGAAGCATTTATGGTTCAGTCAGCAGAGAAGAGGTTTTCGAATGAAAGTATATATTAAGGTTCATTCATACTTCCACTGCACTGACACTGCGATGTTGTAGTTGTATTGTAGTAAAGTACTGCAAGTTCCGTACTTCCGCTGCAACTTCTAATCGATACTGCCAAAGTCAACTCAAGTCACTGCAGGTTACGGGTTGCAGTACGCTGCAGTTTAAACTCGAGAAGGAGTGCAGAGTGAATTGCCGCGTTACTGTCGCACCCTATTTAACTGCGTCTTTGATGCATCGCCATAATTTGAATTCGTTGCAGTACTGCATTGCGTTTGCCTCAGTAACGATTTTTGGTATGCTGCATTGCAACCACTGCACTGCAATGCAGTGAAGTATGAACGAACCTTTACCAAGCATAAAAATGTATATTTATGAAGATTTCCATTTCACATCAAGTCGATAATGAGACGTTAGACTAATGTAGGGCGGCCGGAATCTACACACATGATTTTCCTGTTGCGTGTATCAAGCACATAATTGAAGCCTTAATTAGCCTAATAACTCTGCAATACATTTTACTTGAAACACGTTTAATATATACGTATATTTGTATTTATTTGAGATAACGGAGGGCAAGAAGGACATTCATACATTTTTATATGTTTTGAGGGTTTATTTAGATAAAATTAGACATAAACTTTGGTGTAAACAATGAAAATGGACGTTTAACAAAAATCTCTGGTGCAGCTTTGTCATCTACAGTCCTTCAAACCATCACCTTGGGCAATCATAAAATGGCGTATCTAATAACTAGTTTTCCTGGGGAGGCATGCAACAAAGCAAAAACTGCTACCAGTACCAGAATCTATTACATTCAATAGCGATTCTTTTTTGGTGCAACAAAGTCGTGTCTACACCTAATTAGGCCTAATTAGCCCAATAGCTCTGTAAGAAATTGAGACTGTCACTTGAATACAGAGTGAATAAAAAAAATTGTGCATGAAAAAAACACAAAATTGACTTGTCCTGTTTACTTCAACTGTGACGCCAATTATGTTTTCATGATCTGTATATTTTCAACTTTCCTTGCTAAAAAAAAGAAGGAAATAAAAATAAACCTTCAGAGCTTGGGGTGAATGTACTCTAGAGGGATAGGCCGCACACACAAATAAACCGTTCTTGGTGATCTGCATGAACAAAATACAAAGCTGAGTTCTGAAATGGAGGCTAACTTTAGACCTGCGGTTAAACCAGGGTTAGTCCTACAGGAGGACCTTGTTTCCTTTCAAAATACTGTGAAAGTTAAAGTGAGAAATTCCTCATGTTACAGCCCATCCATGAGGAATTTTCTCGCCAGTTACAGAACACTTTTAGAGTATGTTGTAAGAAAAAAAGGGTCCCCTCTTGTAGGACAACCTGGTTAAACCCAGTCTAAGTTAGTTCCCTTTAAGAATACCAACCATACATGAACGTAAAAAATTTAACACACAGTGAATAGGAGCGTCCATATCCCTCATAGGTTCATGTTAGTATATTAGTCCTTGTTCAGAGTGTGAAATGGAATCACTTGTTAAATTTTGAGCTTTACCAGGACGATCTGAATATGTGTGAATTATTGAATTTTGACCTTGTATTTCTGGGTATGATTACGGTTATAAACAAAGTTCTAAATACAGTGATGAATGAAACTTCATCGTGTGCTCAAGGAGATTGAGACTTCATAATGTATAGTAAGTTTTGTCGTCATACGAATAGTAATAAAAAAATATTAAACAGTAAACCATGGGGCCAAATATGCATTAACACTTAACTGTTGTTATCGCGCTTAGTCACACTTTTTGTGTCAAATGAAGTGCTAAAGCCTCTAAGCTAACTGTAATGGGATTTAAGTTATACCAATAAAATAAAAGCCCGACCTTTTCGCAAGCACCTGACTTAATTAGAATTGTCTCTACCACGAAATCACATATCTATAATTATGTGTAACAGTTCAGGTTTATTATTGTTCATGTGTAAGGTAGAACGAGTGTGTGTGGTTTCACCCAAGAACACATACGCTTCTCCCTCCCTGGGTTCACAACTACCATGATACAGGATGTCTAAAAAGGGATTGTACTTCGTTTTCGTAAAAATATTATACTGAGTATTTATATCACGAGTCATATTAAAGTTGCAACGAGAGATTTTGAGTCATCCATATATTGTGTCATTTGTAATTATGTATATCAGATTGACCCTCAAATTAATTTTACCTTGATTGGTTACGAAATGCCTTGAAAGTGAAAAACATTAAAGGGGCTTTTTATTTGCTTCATATTTCACTATAAACATAGGCTGAATTATATTGGCTACTATGCGAAATAGAAATTTCAAATTTTTTGGACTGAAGAAAATATTTCTCAGTAGTCTTTCCGGTGGGGGATTTTTGATGGAAAGCTTTCCATCAATGCAAAAATCAAAATTTCACTATTTTTTGGGACACATGATATGTGAAATCTCTCGTTGAACCTTCAATTGTACCCTTGTATATCATGTGCAAATGCCATGGCAATCCACTCAGTAAGCCAGAGATATGCATCATAATTTTAAAGGGACTGTGTGTTTTTCACCCATTCCGATGGGATTTCCACAGTTTCCGGATTATCGTGATATATCCATTTCGACCAGTGCACATGCAAAAATGTACGTTAGAACTTGACAGGGACTGCTATTAACATTACAGTGTCTATCTGAATATAAAACTCTTATGTAAATAGCTATTAATCTTAAAAACATTGCAACGGTTACTATTGGAATGTGCAATTTCAGGTGCAACCTATAGTTTAATTTTAAGCAGAGCATTGGCACATCTATGAACTTTCTTAATTCCTTAGACTTATTTTTTCAAGTCTAACGAGACTGAATTAGTGACAAAACCTTTTGGGACTTAAAAACTTCAAATCCGTGAAAGGCTTTTAACTTAAAATAAGTCGTTTGATTTGAAAATAAACCTTTACATGAGTTAAAAACTGTTTATAAAATCAATTTAAAGATTTATTTGATCTAAAGGAGTTTTTTTTTAAATATCCCCAGAATTTTGTCATTAATTCATACTTAAAAATAAGTCTAAGGAATTAAGAGAGAACTTTATGACTGATAGTCCAATAAGCTAATTGTACGAAATTAATAACGCCATGTATGACCTACTTGTTAAATGAAATGAATTTAATGTTCTTCCACTTGTTCTCTTTCTAACAAACTTGTGAGGGCACGTGTGGTCCAGTGGATTGAGCACTCGCCCCGCAATCGAAAGGCGATGGTTCTGAGTCCCACTTCGGCCAACGGTTTTGTTCCCTTTGATAAGGCCTTTACTTACTTACTCCTCTCCACACAGGGTGTCAATCAATGGGTACAATGCTTTCAATGCTGGGAAGTTAACATACTCGCTGTCGGGAGGAGTGGCGAACCCCCCACAAGCAACATAATAAGGCGGAGTCTTGCCCAACTCGGAAAAGAGAGATGAGCACGCCGCGCATGAGCTTGTTCGGCACAGATGACTTACCTTTTTCTGACACCTTTTTACAAGACACGAAGTCCCAAATATTATATATCTCTAGGTCATCCACACTTCAAGCTACATCTCATTTTTCCCCAACTTTCAAAATGTCAATTTTGTTCTAATTGCTAGTGTTAAGTCATACCAACACCTTATATTACTGTTTCTTTGAAAAAACAGACGCTTAATAAGCATTTAAGCGGTCTGAAATGCCATTTACGACTCTTTCTACAGCCCTCAAACGAAGCATAAAAATCATCATTTCTTGACAACTGCGGCGTGTTACGCTTAGCCACTTACAGAGGTCTTTACTACAACTAATGTCCAAATACAACCGTGCAAAAAAATAGCTTGGATGACAATCGGGGCTCAATTTGTTTACATTTGTGAAAAATCGTTGATAGTGGCTTTAATTCTATATAGTTGAAAAATCCACGCCCAATAGTTTACCGCGGACAAGGATTTTCATGATATTAGCATTTTAATTTCTTTCTTGTAAAAATAACTTTACATTACATATTTAAACTAACAAGCAATTTATTTACAAGTTACTTCCACTTAAATTGATCAAAAAAAAAAAAAAAAAAAAATAATCTTAGTACGCAACCTAAAAGTTTTGACATAACTAAAGGCATACGGCAAGTTTTTTGATTCGAATTGATCATGATTGTTTCAACCTTTGTAAGCAGGTTAGCCCACGATTCATACGCTTTACAATTTTTTTTATGATATTCGTCCTTATAAAGGTAAGAAAACTAATACATGTGGCTAATATTTAAAGAATCATAATGCTGGATTGCTGGAAAATCACTGCCCCCGGTTGCCTGATGGCCAAAAATATGTTTAACTGTGTAACTCCATTGGAATTGGTGAAAACAGATAGCCTTATCACCGGTAAATACAAGTCCTATTCGTTCCTGTACAAATGGGCGAGATGAAAACGGTATTTTCTCCTCATGAGCTCAGACCTTAAATCTAATTCTGTTTTGAAGCATCATCATAATAGATAAGTGTATTTATCCCCGTTTTTTTCGAGCTCCTGACTGTGAGGACTAGCATGCACCGTGTATCCTCCAGGTCAGGCTACTTTTTCAGTCTGTGTTCCCCTTAAGAAATACGGTTAATATTGGTATGTCAGATCAAAATAAAAGTATCAGTGCCAACCTTTTTTTGATATTCTGTACACATTTTTATACTTAACCTTATCAGTCATTTTTAGTTTGCCTCTGTTTCTCATGTTATTCCGCGGTGTGATGATTTACAATTCGGTTTATCTCTGCTTTTGCCATGCACGCACGGATTGCAATGGACATTCGTGCACTGGTTATAAACAAAGATGAAACTGGGGTAGGCCTATAACTCAATTGACCCTGTAATCCAAATCCACGACGTTCTTTTACAACTCATTAATACACAAATTGGTGCAAATGGACTTGGGGCTTATTGATAGTTTACGAGTATATACCGTTGGACTTACAAAAACAAATAAGATGAAATAAATGGCATTTGAAAGTTGTTTCAAACCCTGTTTTTAAAAAAAATGCTAGGAATTTAAGTAAAGTGTTTTTCAAATTTGATGTAAAAAACCTTTCCCAATTGTGTTCACTTTTAGATAAATTAAATATTGAAAGACATTTCTTTAGACATTAGGCAAAAGTGATGTTAAATGGATATCTTTTTCTACAGTTAATATCCACGGCAAGCACTCGCAAATCATTTTAATGGGATTACGTGAATGAAAACCTTTGTTACCATGTTACACAATCTGCCATATTGAACAAAATGAGAGAAAACAAAACATTTTCCACAATCTCTGAATATAGCTGTTAACTTCGAAGCTCAATATAGAGGTGAAGCATAATGCTACATCCATCTTCAATCCGAGACGGTTTTTATTTTCAATGGTTATTTTTATCACAGCACTACGTCTCGGGGGGATCAACAACCTTTTACTCATATGGATTGATACAAAAATGATTTCAATACAAATGGAAATCCACGTATTTGCCACATAATAATGGTCTCTCTTCATTGACTTTGGCTTTATTGTAGAAACTACATTATAGTCTAAGTGAAATTTCCTAATTTTAACATATGGTTTACAAAACGCCGGGGGGTTGGGGGGAATCTCCTCAGGAGAATTGAAGTCATATCAATTCACATAGAGTTATATATATATTCATTTCTTCTTTCATAGTGGATATTACAGTAATTTAGATATAATATATTGATTCGTATATGAATCTCATGTTTAAGTGAATTCTTCTACTTAGATATATATTATTCTTAAACGAATCTCATGATTAAGTGAATTCGTCTCTATGGTTCTTGGTAACATCTAAAGAATTAAAACTACTATATAGTGGAAATTGCAATTTTGTTTTGCGAGACGTTTACTTTTATTGTAACATTTTATGTAGCTAATTAAAATGATCCTGATTTCTTCATGTTTGCCTCTTTGTTTTTTAAACCAATAGAATTTTTTGTTTTTTCCGCATCAGCATTCACTACTAAATTAATCACGAAAGACAAGAATTGTGCCGGCTTTTATGACCTTTCAGTAAGAGTTCGTCCTTTGTGTTCATTTAACACGATCATCAACGCCTTCTTCCCACAGTAAATTTTTCTACTGTTTCTTTGATGTATTTTTTAGAATTGGAAGCCGCCCATTACTGCAATGTGAGAAAACACAGAAGTCAAAGAAGAATTAGAGAAGTCGGCCATCACACCCAGGAACAATTATTTGGCATGAGCTTGCACAAATTATAAACCGTGCCAAATATCTACCTATATATTCACCCCTATTGGTCGCAGATTTAAAAGGGGGATGGCCCATTTAAGTCATAATTCCTTTCAATCTTTGATAGAACCCCATCTGTGTATTTTCGGCCGATATTTCAACCCGTTTTGACAGTGAGAGCTGAAAACGTGATTTTGGGGGTAATCCCCCCTAGAATACTGTGTGGAATAATTGGTCAACAAAATGGGGCATATTTTCGCTCATAACATGCAAACCAACTACCTTTTAGCCCTCAGATCTACAGTGTAAATGAGAAAAATAGTAGCTTTCTTCTGATAAACTAAAATTTTGCTACTGAGGGACGAGGCTATTAGCTATCGGACATGGACCTTTACAATGGCATATGGACTTTGTTATGGTCCACATTCTCTGCCCAGGTCGCAGTTCAATCAAGCTCTTACTTACAATCTATCAATTCAGACACATGCATGTTATGCAGACGATTAACATCTGGGGCATGTGGACCCATTATTTCGTTTTTCGCGCGCCATTTTTTTGCCCTAATTTATGTAATTGCTAAATATACATTGGGGCATAATTTTGTGGAAAAAATGCAATCGATAATGGCTTTTTTTTATACTAAGTAGCATAAATAACATTTTAGTGTGCGCTATTCAAAAATTTTTTTTTGGCCGTAAAGCGTACTGGGTACCTTTTTTCTAATATTTATTTCAGCAATGTATGACTTTATTTCCTATTATCATGATCCACATTTTATGGAAACAAGTCTTTTTGGAAAAGTCTTTTTCACTTCCGGGCGGTGGGAGAAATTTCTGCCCATCATAAAAATTCGGTTTGTGGACCGTCATTTTGAATCTTCGGCACCATCGGGAGTGCAGAAGACTTATGCACTACGTGGTGAAGCGCAACATCAATGCCGCCATATGGTTGTCCCTGTTCGGCAGGACCACTAAATCGATGTTATTTTAACACCCCATTTACAAGCGGAGCAAGAGCAACTGCTTTTATTAAGGGTCCACCACGCTAAATCATCCTCGCTTTGTGCAATTGGTAAAGTTCTGTCACTACGTACATTCACTGCACAAACAGAGTGGGAAGATGAACATCAAGAAAGGTGTTCGACAAGGAGACACAGTTTCACCCAAACTATTTACAACTCTGTTTGGAGCGTGTATCCGCGCACTGACTGAGGTGAGGAATAAATATAAACTCGAGAAAATGTTAGATCATTTGAGGTTTGCAGATGACATTGTAGTCGTTGGGGGTAGTGCTAAGTGCTTTAGAGGATTATGCTCAGGAAACTTGCAGATGCCAGCATACTTTGTTGACGGAAAATGAAACATGAAGAAAACGAAAGAATGACAAATTCACTGAACTCGACATTGACGAAGTAGAAGATACCTCTATTGGGAAATATGGGAAACCTCAATAATATCACGAGAGAGAAAGAGCAGAGACCTGGGCATTGACAAATTAAATTGGAGAGAAGATGGCAGCATCTCAATACAACTGGAAAGAAATATGCTTGGAATTAACCTCTATATAAAGACTTGGTGAGGGAAGCAAACACAAGTCCAAGAACATTCTGGAACATCAAGCCAGAGCTTAATAATGCTGGGCAGACCCATCAGCAGAGGACAGATAACAGAAAAGCAAGGTGTTCACATCCTTGACAAAATTTACCGTGTTATTCAGAATGTTTTTGCGACACAATCATTCAAAAGCATTCAGACGGGGATTCAGGCATTGTCTTTAAGGCTTGTAGTAAGAAATATTGAGCCTCAGCAAGTGAAAGATGGATTAGCCCGGGATTAGCACATATCAATAGCAATGTCTGTGATCTGATGACAACATGCTTTTCAAGTTTGGTAAAATGCTGGCAGTAATGTCAGCATCCTTGGTTCCCAGAATTGCCACAACTGCCACCCCTCCCCCAGGAACTCTTCCTGTTTTTTACTGTTTTTTTTTTGCAGATCTAAACATCCCACTTGTTTTCAACTCGTGAAGTGATTTTCAGTAAGGGTCCTTTTCATTATATCATTTTTTTTTCATGCCATTCATTCCCTTTAAGCTTTAAGGCGTCACTTTCATAACGCGCCGCCAATCAGGATCTCTAGCCTAACGACGCCAAGCCTTCAGACCTATTCTTTTAAATATCAAGTCGGCGACAAAGTATATAGTCTGGAGGATCACAAAGCCGGAAAATAACATAAATGAACTATAATCCCCACACAGTAAGCTGACCTCTGACCTCTCATTCCTGACATTGTAAACTGTTTTTTTTTAAGAATTAACAAAAAAACAAAAAAACTAAAAATAATCTCTCTCTCTCTCACACACACCATACACACACACACACAACCTTGGCCACACCAACACCCACCCACACACAACACACACACATTTCCCTAAGACTGGCATTTTTTGATTCTTTGAATTAATTTGTCCAATCTTGTTAATAATTTTTAAAGAAATATAAACCATCACTGGCTTTACTCCCGCAAGTGCCGGTGTAGAAGTAATTTAGTCCGCGTACTCATAGTCCTGCTACAACGTAAAGAAAGGGCGTTCGATTCAGTTGACTCTTCACGCAACATTTACCAGGAGCTAGAACACATTTGTAACACATCTCAAGTAATAAGGGTTTGAGTGAATTAAATATGTTTACAGACTGACAGACACCAACCCCTGAAACGTGATTCTTAAGTGCCGCATTGGTGCCCTTAAGGAGAGGGGGCCAAAACAAGTTTGTAACAGGGTCAAATTTGTAAATGATCCCAATAATGTTGAAAGCACCCAAGTATGTGTTCTAACCATTAAGGATTCAGAAAAGGTTAGTTTGTAATATGTACAGCCTAAAGTTTCCGAGTTATAGGCGAAAAACTCAAAATCAATAAAAGGGTCAACTTTCAGTTGTACAGGGGTCAATTTTAATTGCTCCGATGTGGATAAAAAAATGGGTGCAAATTAAGTGGTGGTGGACCTCATAGGATAAAATTAAGAAGTGAATTTTTTTGAGTGTCTCAATGCTTGCTTAAGAAGTAGAGGGGTACAAGATCAGCCCTATTGATGCAATGACGTTGGACCTTCTTTGCCCCCATACATCGGGGAACTACTCATTTAGACGTCACAACTATTCCTTATTTTAATCTATGATTCCTGCCAATAATTTGCACCATTTTTTATCCAAATCGAGCAACTTTAAATTTGACCCCTGTTACAACTGAAATTGACCCTTATTATTGATTTTGCTGTTTTTTTAGCCATAACTCTGAAACTTTAGGCTGTACATATTACAAATATACCTTTTCTGAATCCTTATGGTTAGACACATAAATTGGTGTGTCTTTTCAACAATGATTGGGATCAATTTACAATTGGACCCCTGTACACAACTTTTTGTTTTGGGCCCCCTCTCCTTAAGGCACACTTGCGGCACTTAGAATCACGTTTCAGGGGTTTCTGTCATTCTGTCAACATTTTTACTCACTCAAACCGTTTTGTACTTGAGATGTTTACAAATGTTGCTAGCTCCAGGGCTAATAGTTTCATGCTAATTCCGTTATCGTTTGCACGACTGTGGTCCCGGCGGACTATACCTCTGCTTTCACACCGCGGATTAAGGTGATGCTTTCGCGATGTATCAGTAGTATACAATGCCGGCCACGTTGCTTTTCCTTATGATGACAGTACGACGCCTTACTGGTATTTACAATTCACAGGTCGTGCTCCATATTATGACTAAACGATTATAGGACTTGGCCTTTTTAATTCATTAGTTTGACACATGAGACATTGCTTCGATAATATCATGGTCTGGGCGCAGATGACTTCATACGTCACACCTGGTTAATTCCTATTATTACTACAATGTAACAGCTCGGGGGTACCTACCTTTCCTTAGCTTGAGATGGAACATTTTCACATAATTTAATCGAGTTAAAACATGATCTATAAAGTTTGAGTCAAATATAAAATCAATTGAAGTGCATTTAAATTCGACGCAATGCGATTTTGATTATCATTTGATTTATAATAGTAAGGCTTGGCTATTATTTACGTTTTGTGCAGTACTTATTCCTTGTCCGCTTCAAATTGTGATTATATTTTGCAAAAATCCAGTGTCTGCTCCTTGTATGCGCCTTTATGATTTGATTTTGGAAGAAAAACTGTATGCATTTATCTACTTCCTGTCGAAGCGAGCGATTTCTACTCGTGAGCATGCTTGACAACTTGATCTTCTTGGTCAATCCGGTATTGCGCACACCAATCGCTCGCTGGGACTGGAAGTAGTAGATCAAGGCTTTAAAGTGGTTTGAGCTTAAATGAATCAGACTAGTTTGTCTTGAAAGATACGATATTTGTAATTAAAACTGTAGAAGAGGAGCGGCAGTCGCATATGGAAGTGACGTACCTACGCCTAACGCCGTAAGTAGAGCTAGTATCAGGTGATTTTCCCTGAACACAGGCTGGGGTAGGGTGCAGTGTGGATAGCATTAGGCCAAGGGAAAGTGATTTTTAGTCTCCTGTTGGAGCGCCGCATCAGATTTGCCGTGTGGCAAATTTTCATTCATTTTGTGAAAAATTTGGGTTTTTTTTTAAAACTTGATACAAAAACAAAATTTCCAGTTGCTCAAAATATCCAAGCATCCTTTTCGGATCATTTTAAAAGTAGTTTCCCTTGGGAGGGGTGTACAGTATACCATAAATAATGAATTTCCTCCAGATTTTTTTTTCTCGCTTTTCATCATAATGCTTGAACTAATTTTTTAAATTTTGAAGAAATAAACCTTGCAAAAAAATACCCGTTTTGTTGCATTAGGCCCTAGCACCTGTAAACTTTGTTTTTATTAATAAATATAAGGGTAGTAGTGCATTTCACTGCCTTAATGTAATAATGATGACAGGAAATAATGAATAACGTTATTCTCTAGGGCAGGGTATGAATCTAAACACACGTTTGTCCAGAATTTCTAAACACTTTTTACGTGAACTGGACATTGAGGTACTGGGATATGAAAGGTTTTGATATTGGGTGTCTGCTTTCGGCTTTAAAAGGGGACTCATTGCCAGCAAATGACGCTAGTAATATCTGAGAGTTCACAAGCCCACCACCGCTGAAACGCGAATACTGTCGTCTATACACGAATCCGACGGGGAACCCTCGAAAGGACACCCTCTACCTCGCCGCAATTACTGGGGGCACCTGGCCACCTAAAACACAGTACACACACCGCCGCATATTGCCTTTTACTAAATAATAAGAATTACAACCTACTTTTTTCGCTTTTTAACAATTTTCACCGTTTATTTCCAGATTTAGGATGTGTGTCAGGGATGGCCTAAACTGGCATTTACCCGGGCCAGTGTCTTACTGTTGTTGTAAAAAATTGAAGGTGATCTCGCCCACTTTGCGTGACTGAGAAATGACGCTTATGGTTAGAATACGTGTAAAAATTGGTAAAACACGCCGCGTCAGAAAAACTCATTTTCGTAAAATTCAAACATCCAGACAAAAATAAAGTAAACAGCAAGGTGATATATTCCGTTCGTGAAAAATTGAATAGTTCCCCAAGACCGATCGTATTTGCCGAAAAACGTGACATCTTCAAATGCGGGTTGTTGGTGTTCTAGAAAGGACAGACATTCACATTCCCCTTCATGTGTCATGGACATTGGCGAGCATGGCGAGTGAATTTCACCACGCAGTTCGTTTCATTTTTGTAAAACTTTTTATCGCTATTGTGCAGCCAAGAAATTTACATTTTTACTGAGCCGCCCATGATGATATACAAATGGAAACAGTGAAAGGTGTTGATTTTTGCCGTCAGAAATGATCAAAATTACGCTTCTTTGTGGTAACCAGTACAACGGAAAACGCGGTGTACAACGAGAAATGCAAAAGATGCCCCCCAGTCATGGCGGATGGTGAGTGCGCGCCCACGGCGTAGGGGCGATTATAGTCGCTCGGATTCGTTGTATATCTAACTTCTAGTCTAAAAACGAGATACTAAAAATAAAAAGTCAGATGTTTGGATACCTCTTGCCCCATTTTAAACTTCTTTTTCATCCAAATTTTGTGTTATTCTAATGAACTTTAGACCCATGTTCACTCTCAGAACGGTTGGTTCAAATTTTAACATGAATGTATTATAAGGTGAAAGGTAAATCCTAACGTTGGGCTAAATTCTACCCAATATCGAATTATCACAGATGATTAGCCCACAATTCACACCAATATTTGGCACAATTTGCTAAAATAATTACATTAACACTTTAACTGCATAATAGGGAGGGGGGGCCTCAGAGGCCCATTTGTATTTTTCGGCCCGCATATTTTATCGCTGCAAATTGATTTATCTTGTTGTATTTGGTCTTCTTTTGGTTGCGCTTGATCTGACGCCAAAAAATCCATCCATCGCGTCGTTTCCGCGTAAAATCCACATGAGCCCTCCCTTATTCACTAACGGAGTTCCCCCATTACAAAATAAAAACAACATAATAATAGTAACTGTGATTTAGACTGTACCCCAGTCTCGGCTCTCTCTCTGGGTTTAGAGCGCACTTGTAAAGATAATGCGACACTCAAAACTTGAGGACCTTTCAGCTTACCACCCCCTAGACAGCCCTGCCAACCCACTTGTCCACAGAACGTGAATTGGCATAGGGCTCATGGAATTAACACTAGGTATGGAGTAGCCCGTCGAGACTGTACGAAATCTGTACGGGAAAACTGTCTCAAGCAGTATCGATTCAAAGTAACGTGACCGCATTACCTTGCGCACATCTCGGTTAATTTGGAATGCTGAATCGGGGACCATGGATACGAACACACCAGGTGGTATCCAATGGCACGCGACTTATAGGTCTCCATATATCGATTACGCGACCGCAACTAATTGAATAGCTCCTTTAATAAGTTTTGACAGTGCATTAATTATGCGAATACAGTTTTCATTTCTTGCTTTGAGTTTGTGATATCATTTATGTGTACATATATTGTTTTCAGAGGCACCTATCAGCGTGCCCCAAGTACGGACAAAATAAACAATAAAACTAAAATAACAAAAGACGGTGAAGGGAGAAGCTGAGAAATCAGAAATTGCCTGTGATTTTTTCCTCGTTTTTTTGTTTGTTGGTTGGTGAGTATTTTCCTTATTGAGGATGGGCTGATCATTATGAAATCAAATAGGTTAACAGCCCGGTGCGCCCGGTAAAAGCCGTAGCGTCAGGGGAAATTTCCCCCTCCCTCCCAGGTGTCAGACCACCCTCGAGCTGAAAACAGTAAACCCATTTCTAAGGGTAATTTTGCCAAAATAGGTACCAACTAGACTACCATGTGTGACCTTCGACATATGTGTGTGACCTTGACCACAGAACTTTTCTGTGCCCAGGTCAGTTGTTCTCCACAAATGACCTCTAGATGACCTTTGACCCTTTTGGGTCACTCTAAAAACCCTGATAACAAACGTCAGACTGTCCTCCCCCTACCTTCATGCTAAATATTAGACCCATTAGCCCCCCCCCCTCGGGCACTCCACCTTGGAAGCGACGCGTATGTAAGGATGTTTAGACCCCCTTTTTCAGCATCGCTGTCACCCAAACACCCCATTTTTTTTAATTTCACCCAATGGGACCCCATATTTGTGCAACATTTTACCACTGTACCCAAAGATCCCCTATTTTGGTGAAAATAAAATTACTCACCCAAAGACCCCATTTGTGCGGAAAAATTTGCATATTTGTCACTAGGCGGAAAACCCCTATTTGGGGTAATTTGGCTATCTCTCACCCAAGTTCAGTCCTCTGTCACACCGAATGCCCTTGGTTTTAGAAGCACGAGCCTAACACCACCATTCCATTTCATATGTAAAGAAGTGCCCCCCCCCTCCACCCCCCGGTACACCCATCTGTTCAAAGTATAACTGAATGCAATCGCCGACGGGACAGACCGGCAGATCTGTTTTAGTAATATAGATATCTGAGGAGTTTCGAAGGGCAATGATAAATTGCTCATATCAGCTCATTGAAATTCATGAGCGCATGTTAATGAGATGCCGAATAAACTTAAAGGAGATCTTTATTCACTTAGTGACAAACTATCAAATTAAAATGATTTTGTACCGTAATCGTATGTTACACGACAATGGTTTCCGGATTTTGAATTGAGATAATAGTAATAATAATAATACTAACACTACTGTACTATTATATTGTTAGAGTGGCACTAAAAATGCATCATCATGAAGTATACATTACGTCAAATAAACATTAAACCGAGAATCGGGACTTGGGAGGCCCAACACCTGCCTGAGCCAAAACCAAATATTCGCGTATGGGTTAGCCAACGCGGTCACTATCCGAATGGACCGGACGAATGGGAAAAGCCGGTCGACCGGGGAAAATTCACGCGACGGAATCGCTTAGGCCAACTCAGCGATAATAACCCCACTCGTTTTATTTACTTTCCGGTCGAGTGGGATTGCTTGGAGATTGGCCCCGCCTACTTTGCAGCTATTTCATTCCAGGGCCGGGATTGGCATGGACATCCCACTTTATTAATCTGTTGTTTTGTTTACATGTTATTTCAGCTCAGTCACTAGCACAAGTAAAATTTGGTCTGTGCTGCCTCTGATTGCCATATCGTTAATTTTTGTCGCTATTGGCGCTTTGGTCCTTAGGTACGCTGGACGGTGATGTCCTCTTTACAATTTCTGGTGCCATGTTCCACTGCTTTGGAAACGAGTTTTGTGTATTTTTTTGTTTTTTTTTTTTTCAGCAAATATTAAAATTTGAATGAACCCGTATCACGATATTTAGAAATATAGAACCTTTTTCGATTTAATGGCTATAAAATGGATGATACATTGTTTGGAGTTTAATTCATCATAACCTCTTTGATGGGTGGGTTACGATTTGTTTAGTGACGCATCATTTAATTTAAGGATGTTAAAGTTCAAGAAAAAAAGTCGACTTTCCTACTGCGACCCCACGTACGGTAACCTGTAATTTCGCATGACCACTGTATCCGGCACTGTAGAATTATTGCGTCCGGTAAACAACCCACATTCCTCAATGGCTATTTAAGTTCTAGATAATGCAATCTGAATTTTCAAAGTCCCCCACATGGTACCAACTTAACCACCCCCCTTACGAGATTCTCGGCCGACCGGATTGAAATCCATTTTGAGTGGGTTGTTTAACCAATCAACGTCAACCTCCCATTCGGTTTGTGTTGCTTGGTCTGCCCATAACATAATCATACCTGACCGCGTGCGTTGCCCCATATTTCACACAAGTTAACTGGGCTCAAAATGATAAAGACATCAACATGTGGTTTTTGGATTTAGTGGAGCCGAACTATAGCTTTCAATACAATAACTAATAAACCAGATGAAATGCGTAGCTTGTATGCGAAGAGCTCCAACCTTTTTTTGTGGAATCAAGAGAAACAAACGGACATTGGTATATGTGTGTGATCCACACCTCCACGACTTACCTAAAAAGGTGAGATGGGGGCATTCACATAAGGAATGGATATGGTTGTAGGCAGGCGCTTCAAAACCCAGGGACATTCAGTGACATACTCCTGCAAAAAATAGGTTCTTTTGGTGAAATTTTAAAAAAAGAAATTCCCCCAAAAAAGGGTTTTCGGGTGACGATTTGTCAAATTTGTCCATAAAACGGGGTCTTTGGGTGAAATTTTTTTGCCAATTTGTCTAAAAATAGAGGTCTTGGTGACAATTTTAAACTTTTCCCAAAAATAGGGATCTTTGGGTGACAGTGGTGGTAAAATTTTTCAAAAAATATTGGTCTTTGGGTGGGATTTTCAGAAAATATGGATCATTGTGTACAACGATTATGATACGGGGGATCTTTTACAGCCTTACATATGGGATCACACACACACACACACCACCTATATTAGCATAACCTTACACACACATTCCGCTAATGGGTTAAAGGGATTATCAGCGAGTAATGCGAGAAAGTCGAAAAAAGGTGGAAATGCAATATTTTAAACATATCAATCAGGCAATAAGTGGTGACATTCCATATAGCTACTACTTTAATGTAGAACAACCCACCAAATAGTGAACAAAATAAAATATTGAGGAAATTTGCATACCGTCTTTCCGCAATAGAACATAACAGTAACGGGGTCTAACATCTACACCAAACAATGATTGTGGTTTTCCATACAACGACAACCATACACAAAGAATCACTAATGTTTGTGTTTGGAGGTTAAACTCTTTGATCATGGTGCACAATTCGCACTAAAAAGCTGTGATATTCACCGGTAAATGCTTTTTTGATCTCCAAGTTTCCGGAATTTTGAAACGCACGTAATAGAAATTACAGAATCCGATAAAAAAAGTACTGCCTTGTCTTTATAACGTGTGATTTCAAATCTTTAAAACGGGAACCCCCCAAAACGGGGATCCCTCTTTTCATTATTCAACGATTATCTACGCAATCAAAGGGGGGGGGGGTGCCCTGGTTAAAATTACTCCATAAAATAGAGTAGATGTTATAAGCTATTTAATTATTAGAGGGAATTATTGTAAAAAAAATGAGTAAAAAATGGACCGAGCAATTTGTTTTGTCACAGAAGCAGAAAATCAAATGATTTAATTGCTAATATCAATGAAGATCACAGTAATGCTTAAAGGGGCTTTCATGATCCACAGCCTCGATTTTCCACCCCGACTTACCTCAAAGAAGTGAGATTTTACAGCATCTGAACCGTTAGCCGGCCAGTATGTATGGGTGCTTATCTTCGTGGCAATTCGATCTACTCTAATAGAATAAATTCGTAATTTTTTGTATTTTAAACTACAAAATTACAAGAACACTGGCCTATGGATATTGGGCAGTGCAATACAACTAATTCCTTTTAACATCAAAACAAAACATCAGAATCAACAGAAATTTTGGAAATAAACCTTTCTTGAGGATATCTAGTGAACCATTACAAAAATAAATGTGCTAGGATCACGAAATAGACTTTAAGTAAGTGGATAAGGGGATATAATTTTTAACCCACTTTCAATCTTTTTCAGAGATATCTATCTTTCTAAACTGTATTTTTTGTAATTGTGTTAACTTTTTGGAACCACGCTTCTTAAGTCTGACTCAGAGATTTCTGATATATTTTTATAATATATCAATTAAAAATAGGCAACTAGAACTAGAGATAGTCCCTTAAATGCTTAAATTCCAAAGTTTGAATGAATCGGATTTCGTTTTGATGCAGTAAACATTTGTGTGTATATAACATTGCCACAGGATACTGTGTTTCACAAAATTTCCGGATCCGGATTTAAAAAAGAGATTTTCTTTTGAAGGACTTCGATTTGAGCTTTAGCTATTTTCACACAATGATTAGTATATGGACAAGCCTTATGTAACATGCAAAAAACACAATTTTGTTTGAGAATTTGAGGGCGCCCTCATCGGACAATCTCTGAGTCACCTTTAAGGTAAAAAAATACAATCAATTGCACCGTAGTGATTATGTAAAGGGCCTCTGAGCCCCCTTACCGGGTAGACGTTTTCATATAGAATTCCCATTGATGCAAATGAGGTATTGGATTCATTCCGTCAAGCACTACTGCACAACTTCATACACCACATGACGGAAATCAAATTGTAAATGTCCTCATTTGCATCAATGGGACTCTATATGAACGTCTACCCCTTATGCACTTCGAGAGTACCCATAAATAATTGTTCACTTATGTTTTTTTGCGACAATATATTTGTGGACGTATGCTAGCTACATCCACAAATATTCTTTAGAATTAGCGTTTCCTTTACCAATTTTTTAAAAAAGGACCACACTCAAACACTTCAAAAAACAATTTTTTATGTAAATTAAAATTAATCATAGAGTTTTTTTTTACTTTTTTTATTTTTATTAGGTAATTTAAAATGATTATCTTTTAAGTTATCACTAAATCATTTATTTTAATTTAGATAGCTCAAAATGTTTGAAATCATATACTCATACATAATTTTTAATAAATCACGTACGAAAAGTCGCACTACTTAATTGCGCTTATTCAGTACGTACACAAGAAATTATTACAAGTTGCTGGAACTCATTAAATGTTAGAACCGTATATAGGTATGTGGGGAAAGGGAATTAAGAGGGAAACAAAAGAAAAAGTTTGAAGGAAACTCTATGCCTTCACATTATCATCTTCATACGATAGCTGTCATGACTCATGTAAGCAATTTTTTATACATGTTGACCTACCTAACTGGGAATCGAACCCGGGATCCGCTGTTTATGAAACCAACATTATACTTAACAATATTCCGTTAACTTACAGGGAATTAATTATGAAAACAATTTAATTATAAACATTTTTTTCTTTTTCAATTAATATATTTGCTAATTAAATGAAATGTCATACAAAAGATGAAAGGAATAAAAGTTGGAAGTGGCAATTAAGATTCTTGTTTAAGATAACTGGTTTGACAATTAATTGTCTTGTTATAAACTTTGAATTATTAACAACTTATTTTGAAATCTGGTTTACTCTTAAAAGTATCAATACTTAAAAGTTCAAGAATGATAACTTTCACGTCATTAAGTTAATAACGAACAAGTGTAAAATATAATTGTTACTACTTTCATGTTGCACAATTTACAGTAACTTTATTATGTATGTTTGAGTTTCTAGTTCACAAACGACCCAAACAATAAAAACAAAAAACAAAACAAAAACCCGACCCGATGACAACCGTCCTCGCCTTCACGTAACCCGTCAAAATTAGCTTTTGGGAATCAAAGAAAATTCATATTTTTCTTCATTACCACAGTGTAGTATAGGGAGCAGGGTCCGTTTGCGAAACTCACGTTTGACCGATTTAACTCATATGCTTCCCATATGAGAGAGTAAACCCATGAAAATCGACCATGGACCGATTCACCACCTTGATGTTGATTCTTACTTCTCTAACTCTAAAAAATAAGAAGAAATGAAAGAAAGATTTGATGGCGATTCAATCGAGTAGTCTTTCTATCTCTACTCAGTAGCTTAAATGTAATACAACAGTATACACTTATGCAAAAAATCTGGTGAAGGCGTTTTTCTACGGGCATAAGCTGCTTCATATAGCTATTACTTATTGGCATTGACCCCGCATTGACATCCTTCTGCTGCCTGCCAACAAAATACCGTAAACCTTACAGTGTAGTGTACAAATGAATTCAAAACGACCGAAAATAATGTATTTGGGCGCATTATGGGTTATTCCAGAAATTATTCCCCCCCCCAAGATGACAGGGGAATTCCATACCTTCTTCAAAAATGCAATGTGAATTCCCCATAATGAAACCCAATAGCATGTAATTCTGAAGAGACATTCATTCAACAAGCATGTGCCCCATCCAGAATAACTGGACGTTTTTTTCATTGTCTCATTATCACAAGCTTCATGCCTTGCTCTATTTTTTGGTAGAGGAAAATGAATAAACTCCCGAATTACCCGAAATCCCAAAACCCCCAGTTCTGAGTTCTAAAAAATGACTCGAAACTCAGTCCCACACGCGCTTTTTTTTTTTTGCTCCAATGTGAGAAAGGTAACTTTAAGTGACTTTGACAAAAATATTTATCACATTGCGAATTCTACCTTCTTTCTTTTCTTCCCCTTCCTCCAACTTTCTTCCTTCTAATCACCCTTTAAAAATTTTCAAAAATTGAGTTTATTTTGTTCTGAAACAAATATCAATCAGACCGTTTCATCGCTTTCTTGGTTTCAATGAGGTTGGTACATAAGTTTTTTTTGTTGTTTTTTTATGTCCATATTACTCCATCTATGACTTTTTACCTCGTTTATTTACAGGCGAGACCTGGCTTTCATACGCAACATTCTCAGCGTATTTACCCAACTTACTACCAATTCCTTGAATGCTTTGAATATATATTCTAAAAAATGAGGTTTGGGGCATAATGTGCGGAATGGTTGCATGGTTATTTAATGCTATTATCTTCCCCGTACCAAGTTCTTTTTTGTACACTCAAGAGTTTTTAACATTGTATTGAATAACTACCACGTGGCCCATTTGCCACCTCTTGAGATTTTCCATTCGAACCGGAATTCAATATATTCGAGTGGGATTTTTTTAGCCATCAAAGTAAAGACCCACTCGTCGTTTTCACATTAGACGCCGCCCATTACGACAATGACAGGCTAGTGTGGCACGTCCCTGTTAGTCCTTTTGGTTGCCCTATCTGTCATAATTATTAATTGGCCACCACTAGCTCACCAATGGGCACAAGTTTTTAATAATTGCCGAATGGTGTCATAACCCCTTTCGCCACTCCACCTGCATTGTTGGTTTCAGAGTCTGTTAACTTCATCTTTCATTGCTGGGTATTAGGTACATACAAAAAGTTGATAGTAAGAGTAGGGAACTCGTTTATTTTTTATTTTATAACTACGTAACCTTTAATCCAAATTATGTATACTTGGTGGCACTGAGCTCAACCTGGCTACCACGTTCCCTCTTTATCCGCACTATGATGAGCACATATGAATCAGGTCATGCGACTTGCTTGCCTGAGTCCCGATTTTCAAGAAATGAACTTTGTGTCAATATATAACTTATTGGTCCGAAATGAATACGACGAACGTGTAACCACTTGTTTTTTTTTTTCTCATGACTTTGAGGTAATTTATTTCCAAATATATTGGTGATATTTGACGCAAACCATTAACGAACCAGAATGTGGTCATACTTATACTCGTGATAACGGCGGTCCTCAATAAGTAATAATTAAGCTTGTTTTAAAGTGATTTAAGTTGAACGAAGCAATATTTTTTATTGGTTTTAGAGATATGATTGTAAAAATACAGTAAGCCATCTAACATTATTGCTGAACTTCTTATGAATTGCTAAACTCTTGTTTATTCAACATGGATTTAATTTCTTGAATTGGGAGGCCTGGGCTTGGCCAAACACGATAATTTCGGTGCACCATTGCACTGTGCTACGGACCCATAACATTCGCAAATGTTTTGAAGTAGATTTAAAAAAATGCTGAGCCTTTTAATTTCAATGGATGACAAACAGAAGGATCAAGATTATAGTACCGTAGTCCCTATAGATTGTGAACGCTACCTAAGAACAAACCGACTTTTGAAATGCAGGGCAGAAGTTACTCGCTTCTCCCCACTTGGCGTGGAACGTTGTACCAACCAGCAGTACCATTGACACGACAGTTAAGCTGCAAGCGACGACCGGCTGTTGGCGGTTCTTATATATCCCCTGTTGAATGTGTATTGTACAAAGAAGCGGTCCAACCTCAATCAAGGCCGGTCAGCGGCAGATTAGTAAAACCGAATTGGTTCCGATTCCTGATTGGCTGAAAAGCATATCCGATCGGTTTTTTCCCGGTCGACCGAACTTTTCCCCACCGCCGCCCGGTCAATAATTGAATATTGACCGTCTTGGCTAACCATACGTTCGAAACCCCCAGGTGGTCGTCAAACAGCCGCTCAGTCCAGGGCCCTTTTTAAAGCCTGCGCAAAAAATAAGCCTTCGCACTGATTGGTCTGGCTAAGTGTCACTTACGCACATATGGCACGTCGAGAGAACATTGCGAGTAAACCAAAACCATGTGTTTTTGGCCTAATGTTTGTTGGCGGAGGCTCTCCCCCCCCCGACCTCGGGGATATTTGAGACGTTTATACGATCGGGGGGTCCACGGATATGGGTTGAAGAGTCTAGTGTTATTTCAGTCGCTTAGCGTTTTCATCAGCCGTGACCCGAGGGAGGGTCTACTGTGATCTAATTTATTATGCATAGCACCTTATGACATCGGCCCAATTGAATTAAATATTTAAAAAATTCTATCGAGGTATTGGTAGGACACTGGTGCTATGAGATTCTTTATTCTGATAAAACAGTTTCCCTATATAAACCTATGTATATTAACAACGTTAAAAAGAATATCCCTGAAAAATACAAAATGACCAGATGTGTTTGTATTTAGGCTTAATATTGAGTAAAAACTCATAGCTTTACCAATTAAGCAATCAGCACAAATCTAGGTGAATCAATGTCGTACAAAATGCAGAAACTAATTTGCGCGTCTTTTTTGTGCATTTTGGATTCGTTTTGGAAATCATATTTCGCCCCTAATTTACCACTTAACAATATTTTTTTTTTTTTATTTCTTAAATGTTGTTGTGTTTGAAGCGTCAAACCATGAGTGCATTTCACCCAAAAAACCTTTGGGAGAGTAGCTTATTATAAGAATGGCCTCGTGAGCCCCCCCCCCCTCTTATGCAGCCAACGAATTGCAAGACCCCTTATGCAGTTAAGTGTAACCAAGAAATGGGTACACATTACCCAACGTTGGCTTTTCACTGTGAATGCATGTTGGTTTAAATGTTTACAACCATGGCAGGTTTAAAGGAAATATGTCATGATTCGAATATTTGGAAATTTGGTATGGATGGAAAACTTAATTAACGTAGATTACATATAAATCAAAATAAGTTGAAATTGGTCCCATTTGTTGAGTATTTTGCCCTTTTAATTTCCGGCCCAATAGCTTACTCGAAAACGATTCGACAAATCCACATCGCATGCAAATGGTGCGTCAAGTGATGACCATCCTTAATTTACGTCGTTGTGACCATCATATCGCAGTGTTGCCACTTCCCTATAACTGCGATCGTGTGTTTTTATAATCCATAATATTAAAACACACCGAAATGAAACAAATAATGTCATTCTGGTAACTTTTTCAAATTTTAATTATTACTTTCATTAAATCCATCATATTACAGTTCCGCAATAACCATTCGATCAACACGTGTTTTGGGTCATCAACTTTGACGTCACGAGAAGAGTAAAATTGGGCGCTTTTGAACAATGAAGCACGTGGGCGAACAATCCGCCCGTTTTCCCTTCCCCTTCTCTTCCTTCTTCGTATGTCAAAAAAACAAAAATGTTATTTTAAATTTGACCTCATTTGTTAATTTTACAGTCAATTGTTTGTATTATGTTTTCGGGAATTCGTGATGTATGTACAATATTTTATGAATGTAAGTCAACTGAGCTTGACAAAAACTCTTAGACATATTTCCTTTAAAAGAGTGTTGTAACTTTTTATGTTTTCTATTTTAACATTTTTACCATCCGCGTCACATTCCACTTTAAAAGCAAAATAATATGCTCATTCATTATAGCCAATAGTTTTGCCACCTACATATAATATATTCTCATTCCAATTAATTTTTGCACAATGATCAGACAACATGCTTGACATGCTTTTCAGCCAATAAGTTAAGGTCAGCCGTCATTTCGTCAAATGAACATTTATATATAAATTCCTGGCTACAACCTAGTTCTACTAATCTACCTAAAAGGTGATGAAATTTATCCGGTCTGTGTCACGTCACTAATAATATGGCTTATCTATATTCAAATATAGTTTGCCATTATGCAGAGTGCTGTTTGGTTTCATAATCTCAAAGCACTTTAAGGTCTAACTAAGCAAACATTATCGCGATGATTTAATCAAAGTGGAAAATACGAAATGTACAATTTTTACGAAATTTACGACATTTTCTAATATACAATTATTTCTTTTCAATGGAAGGATGCATGTTTGCCTTCGCCCTCGTTCTGTCCCTATCACTCTCACCCTTTTCCTATCCCATTCTGCTTTTTCTCCTGTATATAGTTTGGCACTCAGAACTATTCCAAAATATAATTGATATTACGGTCACACTTTTTGGGTATAAGAACGATTTAACACTTTCCTCTTCTTCCACTTTCTCTCTCTCTCCCTCTCTCTCTCCCCCTCCTCCCTTCTTCCCCCCGTCCTACCGGCCTGTCCTTTCTCTTCTCCTCTTCTCTCCCCCCTCTCTCCCGTATTCTCGCCCCTCCTTCACTTTCCCCTCTCTTTTTGCGCTGCGAATCAAGCTCCAAAGTAGCTAGGCCTCCGGGCTGTTCCGGTATTTCTTTTTTTCGAATCGTCACGAACACGTTATTTTGCGGCTTACCAATAATAAAAACGAGTCGAATTGGGAGGATACTGTTTTCCTTCCCCTCCTACCCACGTCAAGTCCATATTAATTAAAAGTTTTAGGACTGTGTCCTAATTATTTTTGTGTTAAACAACGTCACAATCGTCATAGGCAATTACAAAACATATCCGAATCCACGCTATTTTGGACGCCATATTGAAATGTGCAAAAAAAATTGGTTTGATGTCTTGCGACGGTAAGATTTCTGAAAAAAAAAAACAATGCCTGACGATTTTCTTGGATGTCTAAGGATTATATATACCCCAGGAAATCTTACATTCTATATAACTTTTTGCAACTTGGAGATTCGTCCATGAAATTGTATATTTTTATTAACTGTTCAAATTTAATTACTATATATTTTTTAAATAAAAATACATCAAAAATGTGTATCTTGAAATCTCTGATCTGCCTTTAAGAACAATGTTCCTCTGCCCTCCACTCTTCTCTCAATTTTTCTGTTTATCTCCCCCTCTTCCTCTCCATAGCTCTTATTCTCCCTCATTCTCTCTCGATATTCCATCTCTCTTCTCTCTTCTCCTCTCTTCCCCCCCCGGCCCTTCCCCCCCAACCCATTCCCCCAAAAACCCCACTCACCCCCACATTTTGATTCAAATGATTAAAAAATTTTAAAATTTCATGGACGAATCTCCCTGTTGAAAAAAAAATTAAGAATGTACACTTTCAGACGCTGATGTAAAACCCACCAGGCTATTCAATTCCACGAATGACTCAGTTAGGCCTGGCTGGACCTGGGCTGATGTAAAAACCAACCAGGTGAAGAAAACATTATTACTCTTCGAATGCCATTTGTTCTTTATTAATAATTTAAAGAGGGAAACAAATGCAAGAGGATCCGCTCTGATTTTGCATGTCCGCATGTTTGACATAGAAGGAAAACTGACAGACCAGACAACTAGAAAGAATGGCATATAATGATTAGAACCTGACACTAACCTGCATGTTTCCCAACTCCAACATGGGAGACGCGACCCTAAGGGGTTTACGGGGGTGAATTGAGCAAAGCGGTTCATCGAAACTAACTTTCATTATCAATTTTCATTTAAAAAAAGAAGAAAGATTTTAATACAACAAAGGAGTTACTGGTCAATTTTACCAATGTCGTTTTAATTTCTATATGTGAGGAACATTTGGCGCAATACCGGTAACAAGCGTGGGGAGAAAGTGGGAGGGAGAAAGAGAGAGAGAGAGAGAGAGAGTTATTTTTGGTTGGTGTTCAAAAATACCGAATTATTTCTAAAAACCGAATTCCAATTTGTGAAGTGAATGAGGTCAGATTTCATCTTATTGTGCGGGGATATAGTTCATTTAGTGCTTTTACGCTTTGTTTATCCGCCAGACTATATACGTTGTCGCCTAACTTGATATTTAAAAGAAATGTCCGAAGCCTTGATAAAGAGAGAGAGAGAGATATAGTTTTAAAGGCAAATCAGACTGGGGTGGAAATTAGCATGGCACACGAGACTATGCGCCTATAAATTGTCTATGGAAGGAACGCGTAGAAGCGAACGATAATAGACCCGCTTTCCTAAATCAGATTAAATATTTTTTTCAGCGGATGTTCGTAACTGAATTGCAAGTCTGAAACATTGGTGAACGTTCTAACCGACTATCAAGTTGAAGTCATAACATAGTTTGTTATTTTTCAATTGGAACAAACTCCTAGTAATTATTATAATGATAAGCCGTGGCGTATCCGAGGGGCGTAGGGGAGTGCGTGTCCCCAATATTTGATTCATCGGTTTAGAACTGAGCTCCCGTAGTTCACTTTGAGAATTCAGGTCCATGGCGCTTGCTGCGTCGCTTGCCAGTGGAGTAATTATAGTCCCGCCGTGCCCACAGTCCGGACTCCATAGACAAAAACAGAATAAAGCGTTAAACTAATTTTGAGTGAAGAGTCACGAATCGAGGGCACTATTCTTTACCATTGTAACCGCAATGTGGAGTGGTAATTACTTTCTACACCGGCCAGAGGATAGGTTTAAGTTCATTGGCACGTAGGGTTATTGTGCCTCACCAATGGAAGTCTGCCCTTGTCGTTCCTAATCCAAAGCAAGTTCCTCCTTGCATTGATAAGATCAGACCTATATCATTGACTGACATCTTTGCTAAAATTCATTGCTAAATGGGTTTTTCACGATTTGAAATAAACAACATTGATATGACATAAAGAAAACCAAACTTCATGATCTTTGGGAATAAAAAAATGTTGTTAATAAATTTAGTGATATTAATCTGAAGTATGATAATGCAGATTAAGAGTGACAAATTTAAGTAACTAGGTGTGTCTTTGACCCACCTTTTTATCTTGGTGTGGCATGTTTTGATTATATATCATCAATTATTTAAACGCATTGGGTGTTATTCTGTAGAGTTAAGTTTGTATCTTCCTTCAAACACCTTAATATTTTAGCCAATGCTTTAGTTTTTCCACATTTGACTATTGCATTCCAGTAACTACTGCAAAATTGAATATTCTTAACTCCTTCAAATTCTGCAAAACAAGCTTGCTCGTGATCTTTTATCAGCTGATATAGAAACTCCATTAATGACTTTGATCCTACTTTTAAACTGGGATAAACTGGACAAAAGATGGCAAAATCAGCTTCTTTTTGTTGTTTTTCAAATGTTTAAAAATTATGCCCCATCTTAATCTTTCATCTCAGTTTATGTATATTTCTGATTTTCAATTCAAGAATCCCGTAGTCAATCTTCCAACACTTTTAGATTCCACCTTTACAATAATACCAGGCAAGCGTACTCTTATTTTTAGAGGGAGTACATTTGGACAGCCTCCCGACTGATGTAAGGTGGCAATTTTGTTTCTATGAACATAATACTTTCAATCTCTGTTCTAGAGTGAGTTTCTGTATATTTTGTCCTCTTATGATTTTGCTAATTACTATTTCAAATGTATTATTTTGTATTTTGGCATGGCTTTTGTATATTTATTTATTCGTCAGGGTCGCATGGGGACCAGTTTTGTAACTTAACCGAGTAACCCTGAATAATAAAGAATTTACTTACGACAATAACAGTTGCCCTATAGTCGCCTCTAGTTAAGGGGGGTCAGCGGGCCTATTCTAAACCACGAACCCGTAGTAGCCTCTTACGACATCAGGGGAGCACATCCGGCCAATTCTTAATCACGAACCCGGAGGGGGTCCGAAGGAAGTGGTTAACACTCCTATTTTTCACCCACTAAAATTCTCATTTTGCACTCCTTTTCAAGCAAAGCAAGCAAACAACTGGGTATGTGTAAGGTACAGGGTGGTCCCAAAGCGATGGATGGGGGATGGGGTGGCCACACCCCTTTTGAGAGAAAGCACCCACACGCCTACTATGATACATGAATATCACAGACACTTGATTTTCAGTGGTACCAATGGATAGCTAAACGACCCTCTTCTTTTCATTGATACCAAATAAGTGCCAACATTATGCCAGAATGATGTCATAAAGTTTGCACGTCAGCAAAACTTTCAATTTCCATACACACAGAGTACACACAGTGCATATAGGGCAAATTCAAATTTTAGATCCATCTGTGTTATGTAGTTTTTTGGCTCTACATGAAAAATGACTAGGTTGTGTACAGAGAACGTTCATTGCTATCATGTTTTTGATTTCAGTAAACTTGCAAAATATCAATTTTTTACCCCATAGGCATATCCAGTATGGCATATGTTACCATGGCTTGATGTAATCAATTTGATAGGAAAATGGTGTCAATATTGCTACTGGATGGCCCATAGACAGTACTGCCATCAATGTAACAAGTGTAGAGTGTACAATAGGGGTTGTGGCTGCTCTCACCCCATTAATTTTCATCACTCACTCCTACCCATGGTTGTTTGGACAGGGCAATAAACTCATGTGAGGGCCCCGTCCCTTCGGAGGGACGTTAACCGCGGTCCGTTTATGGAAATCACATCCATACATGCTTGTCACAGCTAGGTTCGAAAGAGTAGGGTGTTACCCATAGCTGTCCCTTAATCCATCCCGGTGCTGTGTTGGGGGGGGGTCCCTTGGGCCGATAACTTCGTCTCAATTTGCCTCTTCGACCCAGGACAATGGGGAGCTGTCATGGGGAATGTTACAATCTAGCCTAAGTGCTGATAGGAGCTGCGCCGGTTGCACCCTATTGAAGCGAATGATTCCGGAGATCCATAGTGACAGCGTAATAAATATCGGACCTGGAGCCTGCCAGCTCCGGCGTGAGTAAAACATCTTCCCCGCATCTGTGACTATTGAAACTTTGGTCACAACGCCCTGTGTCCCCTTCTAAGACAAGTGTCGCGTCAATTAAGTAGTAGTATTTTTATACTTCTTTATGACATCATAAATGGGAATATTTGTTTTAATTTCATACCATAGAAAGAAGTTCTAGTTTTCTGTGGCCCGGTTCTGTGATACCAAATTTATAGAATCATTGTGCTTGTACTATACATTTGACTTTTTCTCTGGCACAGTGTAAGGGATAGGCAACTGTGAAGAGGGGATTATGGCATGTGTTAACCACGACTAATTATGGATCCATACATATAATGCCAAATATTAAACCTAGAACAATGACATGACAGTATAATTGTTTACAAGCTTTTTACCGTAGTCAAGACAATAGCAGCCTGTTCTCCAAAAAATGGTACAATCAGAAAAAATTTTGGTTAAATATGAATGTCAAATAAGTCATTCTTACTTGGTATATATTAAAGAACACAGAACGCTTCCAATGGTGTTTGTTTCATCTTATTTGCTTTTGTCAAGCGAAAAAGATATAATCAATTTTAGTGCGATACACCAAAATCGATTTTGTGCCACTTTTATGCATAGGCAGAGTTGTTTCGCGCAGTTATGCCATGCTGGCTTGAAGCTTACAAATCGATTGCAACTTGACAAAAAACAAAACACAGATTAAGTAACAAGGAAGTCTTTACTATTACACAAGTGTAATAGTCACATAATCAGTTCAATGATAAATATTTTCTTTTCATAAAATAAACAATACAAATATTTATTGCAACATCTGAAAATGAGCTTTTTAATATTACAAAATGTGTATCTGTTAAATCTGCCAGAAGGAATGTATTGCAACCACATAAACACCCCAAAATCCAAAGAAATGGTTTTACAATATTGCACTATTTTTGTGTTGCATTTATTAATTGTTGAAGTCAATAAATTTGAAATTAGGAAGCAAGTATCAAGGTGTTGGTAGGAATTTTGCGTTTCAGATACTTGCTCCAGGTTGGCTGTACACTCATGTTCTCTTCTAACAAACAAAAGTATTTGAATGTTTTCACTTTATCTTAAAACCAAACTTACTGATCCTAGCTTCCACCATTACGTAATGTTTTCGTATATTTTAAGAGTTTCTTTATGAAGATAATCACTTTTAAAGAATTTCATATCTGTTCAAATGTGATAACTTATGTTTTAACTAATTCTTTCACCGTTTCACTCAACCAGACAGTGGCACAACTCGATTTTGTGTTCCGCATTAACTGGAGTTATCTCTCATTGAAACAAGCAAATGAGTTAAACAAAAATGCGGGAAATCCTGGGTCTTTTCGCTTTAATCTGATGTACAACACACTTCTTAGTTTGAGATATAATAATTGAAAAAAATCGGTTTCTGATTGTACCAATTTTTTTAGACAGGCTGTATATACACATTCTGTACAGAACTTTAATATCCATCTCACTTGTATCATACATGTTATATAATGCAATTAACCATATGGATTTTTTTAAAGCAATATTGTTATCCAGTGGAAGTTGACAAGCTGCTAAATACATAGTAAATTATAACAGTTATCATTGTGAGTTGATATATCGTCGTGGTCACGACATAGTGTCGAATCTGATTTGTTGGCCAAATTGAGTTAATAGTTGATTCTGTTGCATTTTATTACTCTTAATTGTACCCAAAATAAAGTGAAATTACATCTAACCAAAATAGCCGCAGTCTAATAACACCCTTTGTATAAACGGGTTCACAAACAATCGAATACTATTTGAATAGCTTGTGGTCCAAATATCTCAAAACACACAATAAATTGCGAACGAATACGTATTCGCTGGACAAGATTGCTTACTTTAGTGACAAATCGACAATAGGTCTGTCAAGATTTAAGGCAATCGGTGAAATTACCTTTCTATACGTCATGAGGGATTGGTCATGTTTTTCCATTTTAATTTTTTGAGTTTTAATTATTTTACATGTACTAATGAAACACGGTCGTGCGTCGTGAAAGAATTATCCAAGTTTTGTCAGTTTTAACTTTGTACAAATAAACCAAATTTGTTCACTTTTGGGGTACATAGTGGCATTACCCCTCGTATTACCAAGGGGGAGAGTTACCACCCCAGGTAAACTTTCATTCGGTGCACAAAAACGTTAAAACTTCGTTAAGTACTTCCATATAATTAATTTCACATCCTTCTGCGCATTTTGGCGAAACAACTGTGAAGGTAGCACCCTCACCGGGCCGGGTTAGTGTCGAAGTCGATTGGTGGGAGTTGTTCTATTAATCTACGACCCATTATTGAAAATGGCAGCCATTCTGATTGGTCAGTTTAACTTATTATGCAATAATGAGCCTCTAATGCATTTTCTTATCATTTATTTCCTTCATACACTAAATAAGGCATATACTTTAAAACCTATACAAAACACAGTAAAACTAAGTTGCTTTAGTTAATAGAATAGAAAATAAGGTTTTTAATTATCATCTATGTGCTCATATGTATCCTCGGGAGGAAAAATACAAATAATGGGCGCCATTATTAGTTTTTCCGACCTCGCGCACATTATTCGCCTATACATGAATACTGCTTACCCTTTATTATTAGTTTCATTTGTTTAAATTGTGCACTGTATGGCTCTTAGTTGATTAAAATAGCCATTTTCCATATCATTTGGGGCCAAAACCCCGCATGAAAATCCATCTTCTTTACCTATGTTGTATGCAAAATTTCCATTTTTTTCATTTTTACTCTGAAATTGGCACAAACTCGATTTTTATGTTCCGCAGTAAAGGGAGTCTATCTTCAATTGAAAAAGAAAATGAGTGAAACAAAAAAATGCTGGAAAGCCTGTCTTTTCTCTTTAATATGATGTACAACAAACTTACTTAAGTTTAGATATAATAGAAAAAAAAATCGTTGCTGATTGAACAATTTGTAGACAGGCTGGTAAGAACTTTCGGTAAAGAACCTTTAAAAATCCATATCACTTGTATAGACAATGTTATATAATGCAATGCCCATATGGTTTTTTTTAAGACATATTCGTTATCAAGTGTAAGTTGACAAGCATGATATAAAATAATAGTAAATTTATAACAGTTATCCAATTTGCGTTGATAATATCGTCTGGTCACGACATAGTGTCGAATCTGATTGTTGGTCAACTTGAGTTAATAGTTGACTTCTGGTTGCATTTTATGTACTCATTGAATGATCCCAAAAATAAAAGTGGAAATAAATCTAACCAAAATAGCCGCAGTGAATAACACCCATTTGTATAAAACGGGTTCCACAAAACAATCGAATACGTATTTGATAGCTTTGTGTGTCCAAATATTCTCAAAAACACACAGATAAATTGCGAACGATTAAGTTTCGCTGGGACAAAGATTGCTACGAGTGATCAAAATCGACAATAGGTCTGTCAAGATTTAAGGCAATCGGTGAAATTAACCTTTCTATACTTCATGAGGGATTGGTCATGTTATTTCACATTTTAATTTTTGAGTTTTAATTATGTTACTTGTACTAATTGAAACCTACGGTCTGTGCGTCGTGAAAAGAATTATCCAAGTTTTGTAGTTTTAACATTTGTACAAATAAACCAAATTTATCACTTTTAGGGGGACATAGTGACATTACCCCTCGTATTACCAAAGGGGATGAGTTACCACCCCAGGTAAACTTTCCCCCGGTGCACAAAAACGTTAAAAACTTTCGTTAAGTCTTCCATATAATTATTTCACATCCTTCTGCTCATTTTGGCGAAACAAATGTGAAGGTAGCACCGTCACCGGGGTTAGCATCGAAGTCGATTGGTGGGGAGTGGTTCTATTACATCTACGACCCATTATTGAAAATGCAGCATTCTGATTGGTCAGTTTACTTTATTATGCAATAATGAGCCTCTAATGCATTTTCTTATCATTTAGTTTCCTTCATACACATAAATAAGGCATATTACTTTAAAACCTATACAAAAACACAGTAAAATCAAGTTGTTTTAGTTAATAGAATAGAAATAAAGGTTTTTAGTATCATCTATGTGCTCATAATGTATCCTCGGGAGGAAAAAATACAAATAAGGGCGCCATTATTTAGTTTTTCCTAACTCGGGCACATTATTCGCCTATAAATGATACTGCATTACCCTTTAGTTATTAGTTCATTTGTTTAAATTGTGCACTGTATGGCTCTTATGTTGATTAAAGACTAGTCATTTTCCATATCATTTGGGGCCAAAACCCGCATGAAAATCCAATATTCTTACCTATTTTGATGCAAAATTTCATTTTTTTCATTTTTACTCTGAAAATGACCAATTTTGCCAACTTGTGAACTTTGACGTCATTGTGACGCCAAACTAGGTTATGTTGGAAGCAATAGAATAGAATTAAAAACGGAGTTCTCGGGGTGTTTACCACCCCACCCCTTAGTAAACCGTGTTACATAAATAGACTTAGTAAACATATTGTGAAAGTTTGATTTTCTTAATGTTAACTTGGATATTCTACAAACTAAATAATTACTAATACATCATTTTAAAAATCTCGCCTTTCAGGAACAAATGGATATTTTCTTTGAGAACTTGTTTGTATAAGCGTTAGTGCCCTCTAAATTGTTTAGATTATGTTAGGTTTTATGAGTATATTACCCATTTACCCGTTAATTCGTTCAATTTTGGTGTATATTTTAAGCGTGTACATTACTTTAAAAGATAGGAACTATATGTGTACTGAAAAATTTAAGAAACGAGAAAAATATGGTTGTTATAAAGTTGTATAGACCACTTTTATCCTCCAAAAACTTTTGAGTTATGAAACATTCCAGTTACATTTTAAATATTTTCTGAGCTCAATTTTTGAACAGCTCTAGCCAATATTTATTGTGTGTTGCAACATGCATAATATTTATTAATTTTTCATATAACATGCACTACAATGTTTCATCATCGTCATCATCATCATCATCGGCATCATCATCATCATCATCATCATCATCGATCAGTAGCATAATTGTCGTCGTCAATTCAAGCTCGATTTTTCCTTATTTCATCGTTATTGCCACCATCATTACCGCCATCGTTATTCTTATCATCGTGGCATCATCGGCATCATCATTTTAAAATAGTGAAAACCTGTAGCTATGGTAATCTCACCATACCAACATTAGAAATCAACGGGTTTCATGCAGTCGAATACGTATTCGACTCCTTAGAACACAGCAAATCAAACATTTGGGTTTTGACAAACTATCAAATCACATTCAGTGGCCATTTGAATAAGAAAACAGTTGTTTCTTGGTATTTTAATACTGTCGTCAGTTAGTAACCATTCATGTCTTTAACATACACCACTTAAAATAGCCATTTCCTTTTATTTCATTTAATTACCCGCATTCATAAGTAACTCAAACTTTCAAACGCCGTTTTCTCAGAACTAGCATAAATGCTGATTCGACAGTATGCAGAACCCACGACAATATAAATGCTTCTAACACAATAAGTGATTTCACACAGTATTACCAAAATGTGGAAATCTTCAATTGTGAGTTTAATAAACTTCCAACACCTTTTTACTTCATATATGCATTACATAATAGGTAAAGGCTTTTTTCTTCTTTTAATACACATGTCATATGTCATTGTGAGTGACATACTTTTGTACTTCATAGGAAATAAAACATACATATTTTACAACCATTCATAATGTAATGAGTACATAAATGTATTCACCACAATATCACAATAGTTATTTTGTTCATAATTTCTGTTTTGGTTTTACCACCATAGCTTATATGTACGTGTTAATTTGAATCTACAAATTCTTGACAATGTTTCCGCATTCATGTGACAATTCTCTTTCTGTATTGTACGTCAAAAATAAAATTGGTTTAAATAACGATGGCCAAACACTTTAACCTGTTACTAAAGGATCTAATAGTTTCGAGCCACATTCAAAACTTTGTGTATGTTATCAGAAGTGAACTTACGACCTTGAATATAGTATCTTAATTGTTGATAGGCCCAATAATGCCAAACATGTTTGCCTCTGAAAAACATATTTATTTCTTGGTTTCAATTGTTATTCAGATAAGATTGTATTTCTCCTCTGCGCATCTGTTCTCGTTGACTGAGAACCGTCTAAGAAAGTCTTGGATGCATCTGTTTGCAACAAAAAATTCTTCGCAAAATTTAGTGCTTGAGAATGGGTTCTGTAGCCAAATACTGTTGAGATCTTCAAATTTCAACTACTTCGTTCTCCAGGGCCCAAATTTCATAAAACCTACTAAGGCCTAGTGGCAACTAAATGGACTAGTTGCCAACTAAGCCTAGTTGATTATAATTGAAATTCATAAAACCTTACTAGTGCTAGTTGCATTCAAAAATCTTGCTAAATTTAGAGTTGATCAAGAGCAACTCTAACTCCTAGTTGGCCAACTTATCAGTGAAGAAAACCAATTATTTTTTTTTTTATTATTTTTCTGTAAAATATTTTAAAAGACAATTAACACTGAGTTTATGCTACACAATGATTGATTTATAGTTATGCGAAATTTAAATTAAAACAATAGATATATCATTTGTAAAAAAATGTGAGTAAGTTGTCTTCACTTTGCATTTTCATTAACATAATGCCGTACAGCATCAGTGAAAAGGGAAAGGAGGAACTTGTGTAAATAAAGGCCCCAAATAATGTTTATATATGTGAAATGAAATTATTGCAAACCTTAATGAAAGAAATATTAAAGAATTTCTTTAATTTCTGCGGTTCATAATTAAAAATTGTCTTGTTTACTAAAGTTTATATAATGTTTGCTAATAGTACCATGTATGAGCTTTATGAGATGTTTACATTTTGAGTAATGAAGAGATTTGCTTAGTAGAAAATATAAACATCACATTTCTCAAAAGCAGTATTACAGCAGAATTAATAGAAATCTTTAATAGTTCTGTTTGTCAACTCTCGATAATTATAGTATAGGTTGCATCATTGTGCCCAGCCTAATATACGAAAACATACAAATTATATCGGCACATTTTGATCATGGTTCACAGGTGAGCAAGAAGTTAATGATCTTAAATGAACAGACTCAAACACAAACGGGTAGTCATTTAATGTATGATTTAACATTCCCCACACTGCAACCAGGAGGGCAATGTTTGGGGGGTATAATAATTTAATGGCTGTTTTTATAATTAGAGTGTATCGGTCCGCATGACTACAGAAGCGCATAGCTCTGTAGCCATGGCGACGTAGTTCAAAGGGTATTATGTTTGATCGAGATTACTTTTGCAGGGAAGTTCTGGAGTTTTGGTTATGCACAGGAATTAACAGAGCAGATTGATGTGAACTTGAATAGCAGTGGACTTAGTAATATTTCTCTTTACTGAAAAATAATATTGATAATACATTTATTTGAAAAGGATAATGGTTGGATTCGAACCGTGATAGCTTGGATTATAAATCGATGCTCTTATCCACTCCACAGGAGGAGGATGGGGTGGTGATTGATTTTTAATTCCTACAAGCTTTACGGACTAACCGATAATAATATTGTGTATGATAGATATACTAAATAAAGAGCGCCCGCATGGGTGTCCGGTAAATTAGAGTCACAACAGTATTCGCGGATAGTATGGCGAATTAGTAACTTTCCTTGAAATGTACCACCTATGACGTGACTGCATGAAAATAGTCTTTACTACGCCTTCAAATGCATGAAACTAGTCTTTAGTACAGAGTCGTATAGTCTCACATCTTGATCGAGTACGCTGTTACAAGGAGATTCAGAATGCTTGCTGCTTTTGCCGTATTGTAGTTATAAACCGTAACGAGAGAATAGTGTGGTGTCACGTGTCAGGTACCAGGTCACGTGTTAGGTATCAGGTATCAGTTTCCTCTTCGGGGGCGACCGATCGATATAGAAATCCGACTATGTTAAATCCAAGGTCTGTACAGGACCCTCTGCCAAAGTGCTATTATTTTTTCCAAAAGACACGTTTTATTAGTCTAAACAGGACAACATTTACCTTTCCCTAAGATCAAAACCCGACGTACGCGATGACGATAATCGGTGTTGTTTTCCAATGGGGATACGGACGTCATTTTACCTGAATGGGTCCCCCGAAGCAAATAAAAAACAAATCAATGCCGTGACGTCATCAAATCTTATTTTTTCCAAAATTGGCGGCTATTCCATATAAATTCCTTTTAAGATTCAACATCTGTATATTGTTCTTTAATAATTAATATCAAATTGTCCCGCATGAATGTGAAAAGATGGGTCCATAAGTCTACAAACTGAAAACATTAGTCAGAGTAAATACCTTACCGTGCTGGATGAGCAGACGGATCCCCGTTTTGATTTAGAGGCTTACAGCCACTTGCGCGCGCTGCGGGGGTTATGCGTAAGGGCATACGCACGAAAGCACCCAATTCGGTAGACAAAAGATTGAGCTAGTTGGCACTAGATTTTCCTAGTATGTAACTATTAGCAAGGTCTTATAAGGTTTTCTGATTCAATTGTAGTTGTCAACTCCGTAGTTGCATACTAGGGATTTTAGATTCTTACCAGGCCTTAGTTGCCAGCTAAACTAGCAAGGTTTTATGAATTTGGGCCCAGATAGACAAGGATGAACATTTTTTTATTAATCTTTCCCTGGAGATAGCCAGCGCGCACAAGTGTTACTAGAACGGCGCTTTTCCAACTGAGATATTAAGCCTGGGCTGGTACAGGAGCGATAGATGTTTGAGATCTTTAAATGATTTTTCACATTCAGGTGATCATATAACTTTGCTGAGCTCTTTCTTCTTTGTGAGATTTATCATCGGTCGAGAAATATCTTCATAGTGAGAAATACATTTTCTATAGTACCCTGTCAAACCAAAACATTACCTGACGTCTTTGTTTGTTACGGAAGTAGGAAAATTCTGAACTGCCTCAATTTTGTCTATATTTGATTTGACCATTTCCAATGACATGACCTATATATTTGACCTGTTAAACACTTTGATTATCTGGTTTAACAGTTAATCATGCTTCTTCAATTTTGGACAATACGATATCTACATGTTTCAAATGCTCTTGCCACGAGTTAGAAAATACTGCAACATCATCAATGTATTGACGACAAAATTGTTTGCAATCTTTCAACACTTCATCTGCTAATCTCTGAATTGTAGCACTTGAATTTACCATCCAAATAGCATCACAAAGCTCACCTTCATCGTTTGTGATTACCATCTATTCTCGTCCCATTGTGTGTGATGTAATATAATATAATAATAATAATGCAGGCATTTATATAGCGCTCTTACAAGGATAAACCAAGTATCACAGCGCTTAACAATTATTTTAATAACATATTTAGACAGAGACAAAGCAACTTTACAAACGGCAGCAGCTTAATCAGCGCCCTGTTGCTACATCCAAATGACGAGACACATGCACACAATGGGAACAGTGAGAGCTTTCATGGTTCATTTGCCCATATCAAATGAACCATGAGGAGAGTGGCAATTCTGATTTTAATCAATAGCTCCTCTACAAATTAAATCCAGAATTGGGTACCTAGAATAAATCCAGCAAGTAGCCCCACTGAGATTTTGAACCATTGGGTCCAAAGGCAAGCTCTCTAACCGCTAGACCACACCACTCTCTTGGTTCTCATAGACGTGGCTAAATAAAAGATCAGGCTTTCAATGAGTTTGTTTGTGTATATGTCAACATTCTTAGTCAAAAAGTCAAAGGCTTACTCAGAGATTGTCTTAGAATGGCATCCTTTTTCCCTTGTTTTTTTTCTAAGAAATCGTGTTCTTGCATATTGCATTAATTTAATTAACACTTTTTAAATTTCTGAGTCTTCTTTTAAGGGATATGTCTGAATCAAGTGAGTTGAAGAATGAACTCCACTCTTGGGATTAATTCTCTTTGTTTCCATCCCTAACGTCCTTTACGGAAAATGACCACCAACTTGACGATCATCGCAAAAAGGGAGGTAGCAGTATTTTCTTGTTAGATCTAGCGTAAATTTCACCCTAAAAACAAGACAGGAGTCCGCTCCGTGATTTTTGAAAAGTGCAAAAGAAATGCAGGTAGGTGACGTTGGGGATATGGGCCATGTGAACACTCGTGACCGACCCGCATCAAAGCGTCCAAATCGGTTTGTGGTTTGCAGTCACTATTGCTGTAATATATTTCGATTCATTTGGGTGAGTTGCTCAACATTGGCTCACATTTTACTCAATAAAATGTCTTTTTAATCAACATTTAAACGGGGCATCACCCGATCCTCAGCCTCGACTCCACTTTTCACAACAAGAAACCTGAGATTTTGGTACCATTTGAAAGCTTGTATTTTTGTAATTTCTTTCCCGTTCCCATGTTGCAGGCTAAAATATGGTTTGTTTACGGTAACCGGAAAAATACTTTGCACAGTACTCTATGGCTACTGTAATACATACAATTAACGTTCACATTAAAATGCTATGTCGGATTGAAATGAAATTTTGGATTTAAAGCATAGTGCAGTTAGTGTCCACTGTAAACGGGCTTCGACCTTTTGCCCACCCAACCAAATCATTGTGACATGAATCCATTCATAAGTTTGATCGTATGTAAATGATTCCCACTTCACCAGTTCACAGTGCACCATCCAATCACTGATCAATGACATGCTATGGATGAGCGATTACCCACACACTGTGTGCATGAACATTAGCGAGTAGGCCTGTCGTTTTTACACATGTTGGAAGACTTGTTAAAAATAAGATTATCTTGGTTGTCAGCTTCTACGAAGAGTATAGGTCTAACCGTTTGTCCATGGCGCCCTCTTGAATCTGCCCAGCAATCACTGGTGATTTTTGCCATAGAGTTAGCATTATACCCTACCAAATACCACTCTTTATAAATTAACCATTTTCGGATTTTTCTGAATGTGCTATCATAATAAAATTCACATATGTTATTGATGATAATATATTCTACAATTAGAGCTTCTACCAAGAAAATCCCTTGAGCACTTTTCTCGCAACGACGTGAGTTTTCTCATGTCCTATGCGTTAAGCACAGAGTACGCATGACAGGTCATAGGCCTATTGAATGCACTGTGTGCACAGTGAATAGGGAAATGGACAGTAACTGCAAGATGGTATGACGAAATAGAGAAAAAATATGTTGTAATCGGGTGGGCACCTTTAACAATTTTGTCATCTGGTTGCAACGTATCGAAATAAAGACAACTTTAAACAAAACATCAGTATTTTTGTACATTTGTTTACCAGACGTAGCCGATCTATGTGCCAGTGCAAATCATCGTACTGTTCTCAATCAATGTTGTGCCAATTTTCATGTACTCATATCCTCTTTAATTATTGTTGGTATTATTACACCTATCGATATATTTACTTATTATTATTATATCGACAGATCAATAGATAATCTATCGATAGATCGATAGATGTGTGATAATCCCCGTGCAGCCAATTTAGAATCACTTATTTATATTTAAGTTTTAATTGCAACCAGGTCGGATTCTAACTGTTCTATTGCAAGCTGCCGCAATTGCCTTCGATGAAACTGCATAAAACAAAGAAATAAATACCATAAGACATAAATGTTTTTGGCGGATGGAGTTTTAATAACAAGATATATGACTGTAGATGTATCGAATCGAAAAAAATTGAAATGGTTACTCGGTGTTGGAAGAAGTGTATCTTCAATGTTATGTTAAAAAGTGGTTTACAACTACGTTTATCACTACAGTGTATTGAAATGTTGATTTGGAAACGATATTTTATTGAAATGCCTATTTGTTCATATTTGGCAATACCCTGCAAAATGTATCCTTCCTAAATAAAGTATTTCTTTTCATCTTGGGATAGTAAGGTTATCCAGTAGACAAAACAAACATTGAAGACAGAAAATATGACCTTTAGGCTGCATGGGTGATATAACCTCTAAAAAGAGTCAGGCTAGGGCTAAGGAGTGATGAGTAGTTTAGTCTTTTTATACTAAAATATCCCTGGAATCACATGCAATATACACACAAAATGCCATCTAAAATGACACAACCACGAACATTTTTATTTTCAGTAGTGAAGGTGATTGTGCGTACAATGGGGCAAACAAAAAACAGAAATTTAAAAGTGAATTGATGAAAATAATTATTCTCTCCCAAATATTTGAAATTGGCTATAGAGAAAATACACAACAAATTAAAAGAACGTTCAAATGACAATTATTTGATTAAGAAAACGAATACAATCTCCATTACAACAACGAAGTTTTTGAATATTTTTCATTTTAAGTTCCCATATAATGATCGCTTGCAAATTATCACTGATTTTTTTCAAGTAATATTAATAGGCCTCACCTTCCCTTCATCTGTCCGTGGGAAATCCTGGAAATAGAGAACATACCGAGGGACGGAAAGGGTAAACAGAACCTGGAAACATGGTAAGAAAAAAATCAAAATAGATCTCAACAACCTCTTCGTTATGATTTGGATAGATACAACTCTCTGGGCCAAAAAGTAAAATTGTGTGGGCAAATTGACAATTTGGTCGGAAAGGTCCCCATTGATAAATGTCTGGGATCGCCCCCCCCCCATAAATTAATGAGTGGAGTAGGTGTAGACTTTCCAGTATTATTGTGTTAGCTTTACCTCATGATCACATTTCATTTTAAAGCATCATGAACGTATCCTGGAAAGGAGAGCAATAACTTTCTGACATCTGAATAGTGTCTGAACTCCTTATAAAAGATATCAATATATTATGGCTCAAGATTTTCTGCAAGAATGACATCATGTGTTTAAAAAGGAAATCATTAAAAAACGATTCGTTACTGTTGTCATTTATGTATAATGCCATATATTTAGCCATTGAGAGAAAAATTCTAACGAATCAAAATACGCCGAAAAATCAATTAAAAATGATGGTTATTTGTCGTCATTGACCCTCAAGCTCCCCCTATATCAATGTTAATAATGATTACGATTTAACATACCTTGTCTGTTGCGAAATCTTTCAGTTCATCAAGTGTTGGTTTGTTTGCTGATGAGCGTGGTCTAATAATTTAACATATAAAATAGTCGAGAACGTTATTAACCCTCGTCTACCGAAGAGATGGTGGTTTCCACCCGCTTTTGGTTGTTTTCTTTTTGCGCCCTAAAAAAATTTTGGTGCCTAAAATTGTTTAATGCAAGTGTCAATGCATTCTACGATCATTTCATGTAAAAAAGGTAGGCATAGCAGACCCATGAGATTTTGAACTTCGGTGATTTGGAATTCATTAAGAACGGATCATATTATAAAGGGAACTGTGAATTTGAATCATAAATATGAACGGGAATCAACCTGGGACGATTACGTTACTTATAGCAAAGAAATTAAACATGAACAAGAAGGACAACCTAATCTGACTGTGTGTAAAAATGAGTCCTCTACCACAAGGTCTATTTCTGAGTATATTGTGCAGGAAAATCATATGTGGACCACTCGGGACATTCCTTTCCACAACATAGGGTATTATTTTGGTATTTGTGACTATGACCCGGTAAATTCCAATCGCCTTGGTTCCGTAACTTTCATTGATAGTGTAGTGATATAGGAATAATATTAGTTTATATATTCTTCTAATGTACACCTAATTAACTGCGGTCCTGAGTGAAAGAGCATATGTTTGTGAATGTATCATGCGATGTGGGGTGACCACTTACATATACAGGCACAGTCTCTTCGGTGAACGTTCATCGTATCCCAAACGGCCTGGTTTATTCAAAACAAATGCAGAGAAAAAAATCTCAACATAATTATTTTGTCAGACTATATTGATAATATAGTCGCTTAATGTTTCTAATTAGTGATACGAGAATTTTATGCGTAACGAGTATAACTCAACCCAAAGAACTTGCTTTGATGGGGATAATGCATATAAATATAAACCAAAGAACGATTCAATCCACTGCAGATTAATTTTAGGCATGGAAAAGTATCTAGGCAATAACTTAGAATTAAGGAGTATAGATTTAATTTATACTTAAAAATATACTTATATTTAAAAATTATGACTCAAAGATCCAGGATGGTTTAAAATTTTCAAGGGCATTTCGTGATCCTCAATCTCGTCCCCCGACGTTACTTAAAAGTTGGATTTTATATCAAAATCATCTGAACCTTTAGCCTTAATGATCTTTGTGTACCTAATATACGGCAAATTCCGCATTATCTGTAAAGACATCGCAATTTTGTACTTTCTGTCCGTCGGACAAAAGTACGGCACAGTAGCCTATGGACCACTGTTGAAAACAACATGTGTTCATAACACAAAACCGCAAGATTGGATCAGTGGCGTTCTCGGGCCCCTGCCCTCTCTGAGGGGGAAAAGGTGTAGATGTTCCCATTCTTTTTAAATTTTCCCTCCAGGGGGTCAAAAAGGCAATTTCTTCCCGGTCAGAGGGCTAAACAACGGCTGATTTAGCATGATTTTTACATTTTTTTCTTTTCCCGGCCAAAGTCGTCGGGGGCAGATGTCCCCCCCCTGTTCCCCGCCTGTTAGGGCCCCTGGATTGGATCTCAATCAACTAAAATTTTGTGACTAAGCTTTTCTCAAGGATATCTAGTGAACCAGAAGGTGCTGGATCAAAATGCGCTTTAATTTGAAAACATGGAATATACACCCATAACTCTTGTATGTCCGGTGTTGATAAAACAAGACACCTTTCCAGGTCTGACGGCGGAATGTTCATGGCACCAATGATCATAAAATACTGTTAATATAATACATACATAGGTGGTCACTAGCCATAACTATTATTTTGAACTGTGAATAAAGAATCTTTCTGTTAAACGTACCGATTTTCTGTCGGTAACTACTTTATGAAGCCTTCACGTCCCATACAACCACCAGTCTCTGATCAGCCAGAAATATAGAACACAAAAAGGATAATAATGAATATATCAGAATGCGATAGGTATTGTTCAAGTATTCCATAACTAAACATAGATTTCATTCCATTGACCAACTCCACTTCCTTCCTTGCGAACTCTTTTTAACATGCCGTTGTTTAATATTTTGGCCATTCATTAATTTCCTAAATGGACCGCTTTGATGGATTAGTAATGCCATGTGGCAACGTCACACTTCTTGAACACGCGTTTCACTTTTATTGAATTGTTTAAAACAATATTAATTAACATATTTAAAATTAAAATTAATCATAGAGTTTTTTTTTACTTTTTTTAAAAAATCAATTATTTTTGTGAAATAGACCTTTAAAGGGAGAGTTGACCATTTTACGCAAATACACTTGATATTTTATGATTTCATTTTATAATCCAACGTTTTCAACCCACTTCCTTCTTGACATCCGATTTAGCTGCACCTTTTAGGAAGGAATATACTGGTATTGTGTTGTTTTTTTTTTTTCGGCTTACATGTTATTGGACACATTTGCAGCTTTTCGCTTTTTGTCATTTTATAGTGTATAGCATTTCCGTTGTGAGTGCGTGTTCCAGGCAAAATGGTAATTGTGTCGTCACCGGTTTGGTAAAAGATAAAATACAATTTGTTGAATTGCTTAAATACAAGAAAACTTCAATATCATCGTGGTAGATATAAAATACTGCAATAAAAATACCTTTTATTTTTTCATCTCACGAGTCCCAAATTTAAAAATATCCAGAGCTTCTCTGTGTGTGTGTGGTTTTTGTGTGATTGCGCTCCCTATTTCAACGAATGTGACTGACATACTTACTTCGTATGATACCATCCTTCCGAATCTTTTGACTCTGTTGTTCAGCCTCGTTTCCATAGTATAACTAAAAACCGAATATCCTCCTGACAACAAATTTCTCCGTTTGTACCAATGGGCACGATTTGGCCTGATTCATCGATCATTTTGACCTAAACCGCAAAAGGTATTATCAAATATTATGTTCACAATAACAATGAAAGTGTATCGTTAATAGAAAATAGAAGGAGGATTGTGATCGATATCAAATTATTTTAATACACCCGACAAAACATACAAAAACACCTACATTATCTTTTGTCTTTGCCTTTAACCCTTAAACAAACCAAAAATAAGGATACCATTGATTCTCTTCTAAGTGAAAAACTCGAATTTTTAAAGGTTTGGGGGGGGGGCTGAGTTTTATACAGAGTTCTCTTGGTTTTTATTATTCCTGAGCCCATTTGACGATCAATTCTGGTCCCATATGGATTCCACATAGAGGGCATGTCAAACCCCTTAAACAGTCAAAGGGAAATGCAGCCCGCAGAATATGATAACCCGTCCGTTATAGCCAATCAGTTTGGGAGTATACATTGTCTTTAAACATGAAGATAATGTGAGATATGTGGATTATTTCCTGTGAATGTCACGTCATCCTTGAGCATGTTCATATTAATAGTCTATTAATCGTATCAAATGGATAGTTATGATAAGGAATCGGCATCTAATGATACCAGCATCTCCAATTTTTTTAGGGTCAAGTAGATAGCGAAGTCTCGGAATCTCTTTCACATGGTGTCTGCTCTTTATGGTCAAAGGTTGAATTATGTTTGGTCAACTCCTTGGTTAAGTTGTAATCTAGTAAGCGGTTAGCCGAACATATGAAGATGAGGGTACCCCTGGTCTTGGGTAGTCCACACAGCACCCGACAATATCCCGCTGAGCTATTGTTATTATTGTCATTGTTCAAATAAGAGTCTCTGCTCTTCAACAGACTTTAGTAGCGTCTGTGGAAATTTGATATTTGGGTTTAATTATAAGTTTTTAAAACACAAATATGTGACAGGTAAGAAATGTTTTCCTGTTTGACACGTTTTCGGGTTATAAAGGAACGCATTTTATACAAAATAATTCCTACACGGTCATCGATTTTTCTGGGAAATGCGAAGTAAATGTCCGTGTTTTGAAATGGCAGCAGTGCGTGACCTGATGTTTGTGTAATCCATGCACAGCGGGAACTTCACTGGCTGCTGTTGGGTAGTCCATGTAGGTTGGGTAACCCTCTGCAAGACCGAACGTAAGAAGACCGAAGTATAATCCCCAGAGATTATCCTTTGCCAAAGTGGATTTTAAGAGACGTGCTAATTGTCTATTGAATTCGGCGGGTGTGAATACATCTGACGGTGCCGCTATAGCACTGACTTGCCGCCGTGTGAGTGTACGGTCCATGGTGCTTAATTGTGATTGGTTAATGTTCGTAATTGCGCAGGTAGAGGCGACTCGCTGATTGGCTTCGGTTCATGTTTCGACTAGCATGTTTACATGAAGAGAGGAATTGAAGGGCAGACTCTACCTGAGATGTCGGCATCAGATACGGGGGTGCAGAACTGTCCGTGGTGGGGAAGTGAGCTCACGGATAGCGCAAAACCACGCGCCGCCTGATGTGACAGTTCCGAAGTTCAAGAAAGAACTCATATCCTCCAAATAAAGAAGTAACACCCCTACCACTCCAAAAAGAAGAAATAATACATTCCCTTTCCGAAAATAAGAATAGTCCTCCCCCTCCCAAAAGGAAAAAACAACACCCCTCCCCCCCCAAAGAAAACTCCTATCCTCCCAAAAAAGAAATAACACCCTCCCCTACCCACTCCAAAAAAGAAAAATAGGCCTACATTTCCCATTTCCGAAAAGAAATGAAAAAATATTGGCGAGGAAATTTCACTCTCAACTACATCAAAAAAATAAAAGGCTGTAATCATGACTGACTGACACCATATTATTGACAAATGCGTGATGAGATGCGGAACATCGGATGGGGTCGCGGTCTCCTCTTATCTGAACTATCAATAGGTAATTGTGACTTAATCTAAATCCTTATTAATGGGACTTAGCGATGTGGTAATTAGTTCGGTCTTCGAACAGTTCGGTCTTGCAAGGGCATGCCATCCATGTATTCTAGGCACTTGACTATATTGGAGGGTGCCATTGACGATAGTATTGTCACCGTATTTATTGATATCTTCCTTTGTTCTGCACTTCCACTCTATTCTTTGGATTAAACATAATTGACAGTTTCTTGGCTGCAAAGAGTAACGTTATACATGTTAGTTTGCTCTGATGATGGTATTCGCTAGCGTGTCGAAAGCTCAGCCTTCCCATACTGATGCGTCGTGGAAAAGATGATCATATATTGAAAACCTGGTGACCGTATGTCAATTATATTACCTCGAGTGGCCGTTAAGAAGACAATACAGCCAAATCGTGCATGTGCAACTGCTGTACGTGTGGCACATATCAAAACGTTAGTCTTTATTATTTCGCAAATACAACAGCGATCCGTTAAAGCAAGGTGAAAGTAAACGAATCATACAATTAACAGTATACAAAAAGACACACTGGTTTCCCAAACTACCATTTTTAACAAAGCAAATATGTTTACACCTCGGTTCCTCCTTTGGGAAAATAAGCTCCTTCATCGATTCTCTTCTGAGTATCGAGAGAATGCTGCAAAAAGATGTCAGACATTTCTGTGCCTCCATAATTCATCTACATGTACAGAGAAGGGAAAACTACAGATCACCTTATACATTTAAATGACGTGCGTGGAATAATTTGGGTGAAAAGAGTTCTGAACTTGAAGGTGTGTTACAGGATTCGTAGCCCTCCGCCACTTCTGTTCTCAACCCATAGAGCAGGAGCAGAATATCATAGGGTCCTTATTTTATGGAGTTCGTCCATACCGAACTACATCTAAGATTTGACACCTTTAGTAGTTAGTATGAACCCTCTATATCAATCCAAGGTGTTAGTGATCTCAAATTATGGTGTCACTTTTCCAATAGGAGCCAATTGTAAGGTTACATAGGGATCAAATTTCTAACTACTTCCAAACCTGGTTGAAAACTCTTTATATTGCCGTCTGTCCATAATGGATTTCAAAATGTATAGTTTGTACCATTAACGACTATTGGTTTGGTTTTAAGTTAAAAATGACTAAAAAAGCTAAAAATGGTCAATTTGTACAGGGGGTCAACTTGAAAATTGCTCGATTATATTTTAAATGTTTTGCAAATTATTGCCTTAGGAATGAGGACTCCCAAAAGTAAGGTTTTGATTAATTTAAATGTTTATTTACGAGATCAAAGGAGGTCAATGCCAATTGGAATATGCCCATGACCTATTTTGTCAAATAATATTATACACTTGCATTTGCAGATGCCTACAAACTAATTCCTTTTTTTGCACAGCTACATGAAACTTTGTTGCATTTTTACCAAATTGGAGCAACTTCTGATTTTTACTCCTGTACAAATGGAAATTGACCTTTTTTGCACTTTAAGTTTATTCAGGCCTTTTTACCCCATAACTCTAACACCAATGTCAAAGAATGGTACAAACCATACATTTTTTGGATCCTTAAGAATAGACTGGCAATATGGCATACATGATTGGAGTAATTTAAAAGTTTTGACCCCTGTGTAAACTTAAATTGGCCCTATTGAAAAAAAGTGCCACCACAATTTGAACACACCACTAACTACCGTGCATTGATATAGAGGGTCCATACTAACTACCAAAGGTGTCAAAGCTGAGATGTAAGTGGAATGAACGATGATGTTGACCTAGGTCCATGCTCCCGCTCAAACCATCAAACATGAGATTTTGGGGGGATCAAACGAAGCTCATTATTGTCCTCAGAACCCCAGTAATTGTTCATATAGGCCTATACCTGGGAAACGTATTTTAGAGCATTGTTAATAGCGACAAATTTGGTTTTACATGGACTTTCCATTAATATGCACCTTAATGGTGTATTTTGTGATCAACACAACAACAACAGCAATCTCAACAACAAATTCTAATTGATTCTGAGCAAATGATTGTATCAGGGTGCCCCGTAGGCCATTGTGTTCATTTAGACTTATTTTAAGACATTAGCCATATTTTAATTCGCACCACTGTTGCACACATTTTGTTTTTAAACATTTCATTTATGGACAGAAATAACGAGTTTCTTCCATACTAGATACAATCGCACGTAAAACCAGGTCAGATATTACAATTAGGTCAACGGTTTAGTAACAATCTCAACTTTTTTACGAAAGTCGGAGGACGAGGCTCTGTGTAATCACGAAATGCACTATGTTATAATATTGGCCTCCATTTTGTGATTAAACTGATTATTTTATTTCACTATCTCAACTTGCTTTGCTTATATTGTTTCGTCTTCTGAACCATTGAGCTTTTGTCCTTGCCTATAGATAAATATTACATTCAGGTTGTCCAAAAATTTTAACACGCGGACAGAGACATTTCTTCTTTAAAACTAAAGTGCGCATGAGTCTTTATTTTCATACGTTCTTAAGGCAATAACAAGCTTTTGTTTGCCATTTAGCTTAGTGCAACGCCGATATGTATAAGAAAAGATAGTGTGCTTCATCGAAATTGGCCGGTAGTGGCAAAATCATTATTGTCTTGAAAACAAGACCAAACAAAACCCATACTACTTTCTTTTTTAACAAAATGCTTTGTCGCGACTGTTAACCATTTTGGGACAGCTGATTTTATATAACATGATAAATAATTTCCATGATTGCAGACTATAACGAACTAAAAGTCCAACTTTAGGCCTAGAACTAGACCCTGGTCTTACCACCTGGCCAACCTAGCCCTCGCCCTATCTTCGTCCTGTATGCTACAGTCGCTGTAAGAATTTCTGAGGCCGCCGAACGCTCCAATGTTATATATTATGCAAATTAAATCGCGTATGGCGCACGCCTCCCGACCAATACAAATCGTTCGTGACACTTTCCAAGATCTTATTTGGCTTCCGGGTTGCTGCACAATCACGCTGCGCGTACCCCAATCTTGCCTGATAATCCGCACGACTGTAGCCTATGGCGTATAAGCATAGTCAATTTATATGTCTGAGCCTAAAACTAACTATGATGTTTTTCATTCGTGCAATGTAAAGAATATTTTTCATGAGTTGAAACTCAAGAAATATTCTTACCATTGCACTTATAAACATTCATTATTTGTACACTTATGCTTATGACTTATGTTTTACATAATTACCAATAATGTTTTGACTAAGCCTGCTGTGGTGGGCGGCTTTTCGGCGTAATGCTAGGCTGAACGGGGCCACCCGTAGGCGTTGCTTGAAATGATACATAGGTAAGGAAATTTAGAAGTAATCATTTTTTAGTATTGCAGAACAATCTGTCATTGAGCAAAACCTGCCCAGGAGTGGCCTAATTGGCCATAATTTGGATCACAATCAGAAAAGGTTTTCTCTAGTTTGGTTGCATTTCGAGAAAAAAAATGTTAAAAATCCATAAAAATGGTGGACCATCGATATGACCAACGAATCCAAGTTTTTACCTTAATTGGGCTTGCGATCTGATTTGGGTCTTCCTCTAACGATCTCAGGCATAAGCTTTCATTTCACCCTTTCCACCTTCATCCAATGTTAGAATTTGTCCACAAAATTAGACCGTGACATTAATTTTATTGTGAATTGAACTTTGTTAAACACGATTCTGTGACGCAAAACACAAAGAACGGTGCCCGAATAAGAGCAAAGAGGGAAAAACTCTAAATTTTCCTGTTTTTATATGTTGGCGGTCACTATGGCGGCATTTTGAGTTCGGAATTTTCGCTGAGGCTTCCTGTCAAATGTCGGGAAATAAATGCAGTTTGTGCTCAGTGATCACAATTTGCCTCCTTGTTTCTGCTACCTGTGTCAACCCCCCGTTAAATTCCTTCTTCTTAAACGCTTATGTGATTGTAGTCCAACTCGGTCATATAATTAATGTGGGTGTGCAAAGATTCTCTAAACGTTCTTTCAAATTGTAACCAATGCTTCAACTTAGATCAGGCAAACCTAGAATTCGCCATAAAACTCAAACGTCTTATTTAGTGTGCTTGCAATAGGATCAAAGGGCACGCAAGCATTGGCGTATAGGGCTTGCCTGCTCTGAGGGGGCAAATTTCCCAGTTTGGGGAAATTTTCCCTCTCAGGGGGGTCAAAAGGCCAATTTTTCCCGGTCAGAGGGCTAAAAAACGGCTGATTTAGCATGATTTTTGCAAATTTTTCCCGGCCAAAATCGTCAGGGGGGCAACCTGCCCCCCCTGCCCCCCGCCTGTTACGCCACTGCACGCAAGGGTTACAGGATCAAATTGTTAAGTGTATGTAAAATGCAATACAAGGTCAATTGCCAAAATTTGAATAGCTCATCCGAGGTATGTCATAACCTCTTCATGTGACCCACGCTTAAGGTAAAGGTCGAATTACGTTGAATCAAAAATGTCCAAGAGGCGACTTCAAAATTCAACCGGCGGTTCCTGATATTTGAACACTGTTTCATTATTTACAACAATATAAATCGGTTCCAGCCTAAACGAACAGGGCGGAATCGTCAAACAACCCGTGTGGTTTGAAGCTACCCCTTACAAATAAATGGCTAAGATCTCCAGACTCTTTCAAAAGAACCACTGACGCTTGCTTCATTAATCTGTACACGGATAACGTTCAAAGCTTACGTATGAGTTACTGAGATCAAAAATGTTAAGTGTGTTTGGAGCAAGAGCAAGGTCAATTGGCAAATTGGAATAGCATCATGGGGATCTTAATTAAAGATCAATAAAATACTATGTTGACTTCTTTATATAACATACAGTTTGGAGGACAATAATTCAAATCACGTTCATCTTGAACACACACTTAGCTTACAAATAATTCTCATCCTCAGATTGCAACAAAATAACCTTTTGCTTCATAAATTTGTACAGAGCTAAGGGTCAAACGTCACGTGGGGTCACTGGGGTCACAACCAACACAACAGCAAAGCAACGTATCAGTATGCCCCACCCAACGACATATAAGGTAGACAAGCGGATTCTCCACAAACGGCGTTACCAAAATCGAGGTGCCCAAAAGTATTGTAATGAGCATACGCACTTCATTATCATAGTTTTGGGCACCACCATATTTGGTTTACGTATCGTCGTATTTGAAAAATCCGTATGCATTATGAGACACGCGGGTATTTTACATTCGTCGTATTTAGCGAGCGAAAACAACAACTGATGCCACATGCTATCACTCGGACTCGAATATCTCTTTTCCTAAGCAAAATTAACATGGGTCATCGGGAGACTTTTTGTGCATTAGGGATGCAGGAATCTTTTTACAGGCATGGTATCTTCAATCGACAATTTCACAACAAGTTGGAAGTGATTCTCTGTGCTGTCCTTAAACCTATAAAACTGAAAAAAATTGGCCACATAACATGAAGTAGGAGACAACCGCCGCCTCCTGACTATACGCCTTTAAAGAGACACTGGCACATTTGAAAAATAGTGCGCCCTCAAGATTTTTCAAAATCGATATTTTGCATGGTTGTAAAGCTTTTATATACAAAAGCCCTCACCCGAAATAATTAAGACCAAATCAGCTTTCTTATGTGTAAACTGAACGATTTTATAATTTAACGTCGCCGGCGACGTTTAATTCAGCAGACGACGAAAATGGCGTTTAACACAAGACCACGCACGCCGTATGCATGTTTCCCACGCTATGCACACTGTTTGACCGGTCTATAACCTTTGTGGTTTTAATATCAGTGAGTACGAGTCAAAAAATGTTCATGTAATATACACATTTGTTGATTAAAGTTATGGAAAACTTAAAAGTTGGCCTACAAATTACCTGGATGTCTTTATCCTCATATCAATGTCCCTATCTGTTTTGGGGTATGTTATTTGTATGTGTAAAATATACCTCTGTTCTTCCAATGGCCTAGACTATCATTTGAGAGCAAATTGAAGAAATTTCATATTTTGTGAAAATGTGCCAGTGCCGCTTTAAGTAGTCGAAGACCTCGGGAATGTGTCCGATTTGCGGTCCAAAATATATTATGGTTGGAGAAGGCCAACTATATAAGCTTACATACTTCTGATAGTCTAATTTGTGTTTCAAATGTCCGATAGACCATTTGAGTGGACCACAAGGCTTTTGAATATTCTGTGTGCCTACTGTCCTTTAGGAACTTTAATAGTAAATTATTTGAATGTTTTCACTAAATTCATTTTTACGTGTTTTCGTTACCTATTCTCATACTGGAGAAGTCATAGCCCTCCATCTCCTGCAGAACAATCAGGTCGCTTATGTGGGTGATAAACAGCATACCTTCTGTGCACCTGTCGAAATAAGTACACAAGTGTGCTAGAGTAAGTTATCATTAAACGACTCATAAAGAGCGAGCAAATAATTAAACACACTTAAACACTTCTTACTTTATTTTCTTACTTTTCATCCTGTATTGCCCGAGCCAGCATTCTGGCATTATTATTGGAAAATGGTATCACAGTTGTACAACCTTGAAGTAGCGGATTCAGTATTCCAATGTATGAAGAGGTACCAGAGAAGACACTGGCTAAGATGTACCTTGTCTCCTATATGAGCATGGAATGGAACAAACATGATGCATGAATCTAATTCAATTTAAACAAACATCATGATGTGCTTTTCAACACAATCGGAACATTTTACATTTTTTAACCCTGTGTAACCTTGAAATCCAAGCTGGGGACAGACATGAAAGGGGTGTGGCAAGTGCTTCCATCAATTTTTTTTTATTATCAATGCATAACGTACTTGTGTACCAAAATTCACATTTTCATCCAGATTTGTACACTCAGATGAGATCTGTGCACTGCAGTCCCCCACTATTACATACAAGGGGACATTGCCTTAATCCAGTCGAGATAGAATTAAGGCACGAACTAGTTGGTGTATTGCGTCTTGATCCAGATAGCGGCGCAGTCTCAAAAGATTGCGGAGTCGGTATTTAGATTTTATTTACGTCATTGGCATTTAGCAGCACAGACAATATCACTCACTTGCTTCGACATGGTCGCGTTAGTGTCGAAGAAGACATCAAGATTCCGAACATTGCAAGATAGCATGGTATCATAGTATTAGCTGCTAGCACCTACTTAGCTTGCAGGTGTAGTGGACGAGTTTCTGGATGCTCTGTCGGGTGGCGGTGTAAAATGAGATCCCCCTGGAGCCCTGGCCCCATAGACATCAGCAGAATAAAGCGTGAAACTAATGCTGCGTGAAGAGTCAAATGAATCGAGTGCCCTATTTCCTTTAACGTTGCAGGTGGACTACGAGTGCGGAGGACTATATCTCCTTCCACACCTGCTAGAAAGCTAGAAAATCCAGTATTCTTATTATTGAGCAAATGTTGTTTGATTTCAACCAGTTTATCAGATCTGTTATACAGGGTCCCAACTTTCGCAGGGACTCCCTTACAGTTTTGCGAACATTCGGATTGAATGATATGTATATTTGAACGTCATCAGCACATATGTGAAAGTCAAATTGTGATTACGGATGATATGTCATCCACGGGTAATGTGTAAATCTCTGTAAATGATGAAGTCAAGAAGGCCCTTAACAAAATTTGTCACTTTTAAACATCAGAAGCTAGGAGAGCCGTCTCAGTCCTTGTGTTGGCAGTATAAGGGCCATTCTTCAAAAAGGTAAACCTTTCTGGCAAAAAATGAAGTTAATGGTATTGCAAATATCTTTACATTATCAAGTTAACTATCCTTCCAAGTTTCCTGCATGATATTCAAACATTTTCACCTCAAACACCCTCATTTGCATAAATGACCTTGTTTAAAATTTTTTGGGTAAAGAAGTGAGATTATGATACCATTTGCTTCTTTAATTTTATATTGAATGAGTCCCATTTTTGTTTGGTTGAAAGATTGCCAAAAGTATTGTGTGGACTTCAATTTTTAAAAATGACAAATTTTATATCATACTCAGAAAAAAAAACACTGGTCCAAGAATCATATGGGGTGTCCAGATTGACTTCCAATGGCCCCATTTGACCTTTCACCACATTCGCAAAACCGCGATCGCAGACAACACATGCTGTATTTTTTTATATTAAACACTATATTGAATTCTTCGAATTCATCGTAAACGATTTGTTTTCCTTACCCAGTCCTGTTCGTATCCTTTATAGCCATAACGATACGATATTCCTTCTGTCAGAGTATTCAAGAGACTGCGATGAGACACTACAGCAGCCTTAGGAAGACCAGTGCTGCCCTATACCGAATAGAAGTGGTAAATTATATTTCCGTAATGATGTGATTGGCGTAATTTTTCGTAAACTCAGAGGCAAGCAGTTGAGGTATAGTCAGGTAGTGACGGCCACGGAATCCCAAAGGACATCGACGGATAAGGAAAGGACGCCCCCTACAGTTTCGTGAGAACGGATGAATTTGAAACATTCCGAATTATAAAGCCACATGCTCAAAGTTTGCCTTTTGCTGGTTTTCAAAAATACCACTCTACATGAATTAGAAAAATAGCCTTTATGTAAAATTATTAAACAGGCTTCACTGGTAATTGAAATTTCCATATATGAACCCTTTCCCTTCCAAGAGCCATAATGCCGCGTTGCAAGGATGTACGTTATATTATTAAGCAACATTATGAGCTATTTAAGACGCATTGTGGTTCTAGGGGAGACATCATTTTCGCATGTTTTCTAGAGGATATGAACACTAAATGAATTGCAAAAAACAACCTCCTATTACATACATACCATACACCATAAACAGTGATAAAGTTAACCTACTCATGATATAAATAGCGCGGTCAATTCAAGTGACTTGCCTGGGCCATGCTTTATCATTAAGATGAGACCATTGTGTTGTCTTCTAGAGTCTGCTTGGTTAGAATACTGTTATATAAGACATATAGCTTCTTTACAGTTTATGAAGGACAAGCATCACTTACAGGCTCCAAAACAAAGGGCAGCTACGCAACATCTTCTTGTTTTGTTTGGTAACTGAAATGGATGTATAACATCTTGCTGTTTGGTCATTGAAATGGATGCATGCTTTAATCTTTACTTTTCCCAGATAGCATGCCCCTGAAATTTCTCAGACTTTTTGATTTTTTCTCGATACCAGTGTATTTATGATTCAAACCGTTTGAGCCATTTTGTGACCCAAGGATCTCTGTGACCCACATGAATACAGCAGCTTCCCGTAAAGATGCTGAATTCATCAGGATCACCAGGAACTAGGATCACTGAATTCCCCAACCGATAAAAAAACACCTTGCGTACATGATAAAGTAGTTGTAAATCACCAACTCAATATTGATGATGAAACATAACTATGATGATTAGAGGGCATGCTTTTCTTCTTATCCGTCCTTTACTCGCCGTCGTAGGTTTAACATTATATTTTAATATGCAAGTAATATTTTCTTATCCCAAACCGTTGGAAACTCAAATCCACTATAAGGATTATTTTGTTAAATGTTGGTGAATGAATAACGGACAAGGACGAAGTCGTATGTGAGCCATATAGTCCGGCAGAGAAACTGGATTTGTCATGGTAACCTAAAATATTTGTATATAGTTTTTTTATGATTGATTTTGTATAGCCTTAGTGTGTGCTTTTCAGAATCTGCCGGGTGTACTTTGTCCACCCTTGAGGGTTTTTTGAGAATTCAAGATGGCGTCCAAGATGGCCGCCGTTACATATTATCACTATTACTCCCTTTATATTTCCCTAGGATACCAATGTTGGTGTCCGTAGTCATAATGTTTTGGGGGTCAGTAATCATTAAGACCAATTGCAAGACCCTTGAAGGTTAACATCATTAACAATCCAAAGATATGGGCCGCCAATATGGCCGCCAATCAGGTTTCAGCTTCTGAAATACTGCTCTTTATCCTATTGTTGTATATTTCCGTGGCTAATCATATGTTTTTTGGGGGCAAGCAATCCATTGAAAATCAATTGCGAGACCATTGGTGGTTCACATCATGGAATTCACATCCAGATTGCTGTCATAAGCCACAAATAAGAAATAAGGCAGTCCCCACCCAATATACCTCCAGGGTTCATATGTAACTTAAATCAGAGGTGTTCCCTTTACACGTTTTTTATGTCAAGTAACCCCTTAAACCAGTTACAAGACCAGTGAGGAACTGCGTTATGGTCAAACAAGATGGCTGCCAATATGGTCGCCAGATTATGGCTTGAGCTAGAAGTATGAGAGCTATCTCATTTTCTTCAAGGGACTCAATCGAGCCGGGGGAGCATCCTCTCTTGGCATGATGCATACCCCCACTCTCCGATACATCCTTCAGACAGGAGTGGATCGTTTTCTATATCGACCGCTTTCGTTCTATCAGTTCCAGTGACTCCCGTTCGGATTGTCGCCATCGCCCGCACATTCACCAGGAAGTGAAGGTTGTAGCAGAGCTCCTCAGCTGAGGAGCCATTTCGCCTCGTCTACCTGGACGACTGCTCCTGGCAGCGCCTTCCAGGACAGCTTCAGCACCCCTCGCAGAGCATCGACCTTTTTAGGGCGACGCTGATCTTCAAACGAAATAGCGTTTTCCGAACCGCCGAGCGCAACGCATCCACGACGCAGCGCGCCAGGACCCTCCTGAATTCACAAGCACCAACATCTTTGTGACTAGACTACTGGGCTTCACAGCCATGCAGTATGACAAAGGTGGTAACACGATGAGAATTCGCATGCGAGTAGTATACTCACTCTATCGCGATTCAATATTCGCCGAAACCGGTTCCAAGAGTATTCCAGAGTCCCACACTCCAGAAGAGCGATAGCGTGATGGTCTCAGCTGATATCCCCCGCCGGAAGAACTATTCACATCATACCCTCATCTTTCAATCCCATAGGACGCATCAAAGATCGGGTGGGAGCCCACGTAGGAGACACTAGCCTCTCGGGACTTGGGACAGGAGTTGCCCAACATCACATTATCACGTTTGCCCTGTGGCAGTTCATCTGGCGCCGAGGAAGACTCTCCATCTGGTCAAGGGCGGTCACGTCCTAGCCCGGCGCGACAACATGCCGGTCGTCCCCTACTTAACAAGCAGGGGGATCCGGGAGTCGCAACCATTTTGCCTACCGACAGTCCTGGAGTTGTGTCTCCGTCATCCTACCACCGCTGACTGCCGTTTCACCTTCCCGTTGAAGACAACCCTTGCCGATGCCAGTCCGAGAAGACAGCCGGGTGAGTATTATGGATGAGGAGCGATAGATAGATGTGACATAGGAGCCGGCGAAGGTGCGATGGAAAGAAAGGTGGTAAATAGTGGGTTGAGTTAAGGTTAGGGCGAGAGAGGAGAAGGGTAGCGACATGGCCTTGTGCCTTCCCTTCCCTCTTCCTGGGTCTTCGGGAGTAGCCACCTCAACCCCAAGATAGGCAGAACGGCCTTAACAGGCTGGATCACCCCCACGTTAACCTGTTCGCAAGCCGCCCCAACGCCCACAGCTCTCGACATACTGCTCGTGAGCCACGGCTCCACACGGCATATTTGGCCTTCCCGTCCTCGGGGGCCCCACTACCGTTATTATTGCCGGCCTTGCCGTACACGGGAATCGCCCTAGTCCTGGTGAGTTCTTCCCAAGCTCACTGAGACAAGCAACTGCCGCAACTGATTCCTAGTGTGGCCGAAATGGCCTTGACAATCGTGGACCCTCGGCGACAACTCTCTCAGCCATCCATCTGGGATTTTGCGGAGGAATCACGGGGCATCCACCGTGTCTAACTCGCCAGCGGTTCATGATCTCATCAAGGGAATGCTGCTCAACGGCCGCCCGAACGGTCTCAGTGCAAGCTTGGGACCTGCCATCAGTCCCTCAGCATCTTCTACAGCCTCCTTAGAGCCTCTTCGCTAGGCTCCCTTAGCGACACAACCAAGAAGACACTCTCCCTTGTCGCCGTCACATCAGGCAGGAGAGTATTTGACATCCTTGCTTTGTCTATAGCAGAGAATAACCTCACCTTCACAGGGATCGCCGCTCGCCTTCTTCCTCGAGGCAGTTTTTCCTTGGCGCAAGATCAACCACTCAGCTCACTCCACGGCCGATCGCCCTCCCAGCTCTCCGACAAGCTTCGGGCTCCAGCGATGTAGACCCTGGTGGTCCAGTTTAGAGATTGAAGTTTTACCAGCAATACCCAGCCTATGGGGGGGGGCTCACGACCAGCTCTTCCTCACAACTCAGAAGCCGTTTTCCCCGGCTCCAATACGACAATTAGCCAGAAGGATCATGGCAGTCATCAAGGAGAACCCTCGCTAGCACGGAGGCTCATTGGACGAGGACACACTAGGATCACGACGTAAGATCTCAGCGGCTGCTTGGTCCCTCCTCCGGGACCTTCTAGCCAAGATACCAGGACGCCAAGTGATGGGCTTGTTCTTCCACGTTCCAATAAGTTTATCTCTGAGACGTTTTCTAGTACTCAGCCGTTCTACGGCAGTTAGGATCCTTTCAGGTCTTCCTCGTCCCCAACATGCAAGTCCTGCACATCTTCCATCGCCAACTCTCAGTACACCCTATTTTATCATTGGTTTGTTCAACCTTCTCCCGACGAGACCATATTACCAAAGCTCCGCTTGCCTTTTTGGCCCGAGCACTCCTGGTATCCGGGTTGACTCTCTACCAGTTGCAATCTGTGGCATAAGTCAAGCTTGAATGTAACGTACTAGAGATTAGTGATTCCCCTCTCCCCCTTGGATAGTCATATCACCATAATCTCCGTATACTTACCATGCTAAGCCTACGCCCCCCCCCCCCGGTCCGGCCGCTGTGCCGCCCAGGACGGGCTCACGGTTGTCCGCTCTCCCGCCCGGGAGTCAGACCCGGGGAAGAGCATACCAAAATGATCTAGAAGGTCCAGTGTTTCTAGATCATCGTCCCCCGATGCGTGCGCATTCAGGGGTCGTCGAACTTTCCAGTGGGTATCGTAGGTCAACTTTCTATAGAGTGAAGAAAAACAAGTTTTGTAAGCCAAAGTTTGAAGCAGGTTTCAATTCTCACCAAGTCTTTCACCTCAACTTTTCAGGTTCCATCTATTTTTCGGTTTTTTTGTCGTTCAAGTGCATTTGTTTTCTTTTTATTTTCGGTCCCTTTTAAGCACTTTACCTGTTTTTAGCATGTTTTCAGTGGGGCTTTGCGCATTTTCAGACTTTCGGCATTCTTGTTGCTAAGAGTCAGTTTCAAGGCTGAAGTGTGAAAATTGGCGACTTATTGACAGGAGCATCTTTAATATATTATTTAATGTGATCCCACTAACCTTTGTGTCGGAAATAGGTGGTTGAATTTACCTTAATAAGACAGCAACATTACCACACGAAACTAGAGTAGGTTTTAGCTCAAGCATAATTTATAGCATATTAAAATTTCACACATGCAATGCTTCATCATCTTGAAAAAGTTTCATTGCATTCCCTGACCAAACAAATATATAACTGACCCATCAATACCACAAACAAGTTCTGGCGGCCATATGGCGGGTATCTTTGATTGATCATAATGTGAGCCCTTAACGGTCTTTGCAATTGAATTTAATGGATTGGTTGCTCCCAATCCGATAACTAGATACAATTTTATCCTCCTAGGTTTAATTATTAGGAAATTAAAGCTAAAAATAAGTAATTGGCAGTCCTATTGTCGCCATCTTGGATTTATCATGATGTGAACCCTCAATTGTCTTGTGATTGATTCTAATGGCTTGGTTGACCCCATAAAAACATAACTAGAACCCATTTTATCAACCAAGCTTAAGTTAAAGCTGAAAATATGTAATTGGTGGCCATATTGGCGGCCATCTTGGATGTGGGGATCATTATGAACCCTCCTTGGTCTTTGAAAATGGTCTTAAATGATTACTTGATCCCAAAAACATGACTAGACACCAAAATGTTTATTGTGGTAGAATATAAGGGAGTTATAGCTGAAATCTGTAATTGGCTGCCATATTGGCAGCCATCCCCTTGATTGATAATGAGTGAACCCTCATTGTTCTACTGGTCTTAAATGATTACTTGACCCCAAAAACATATGACTACACCACATTATTAATTATAGGTTGAATAGAAGGGGTTTAAGCTGAAAATATGTAATGGCGGTCATCTTGGAACGCCACTCTTGGAATTTCTCAACTCCCCCCTCCAAGGGTGACCAAGTCCACCCGGCATATTCTGAAAAGAGACCCCTCCAACTATACAAATCAATCATAAAAAACTATATCCAAAATTTTAGTTCAGTCAGGGTTCTGCGTAACTAATAGGAACAAATAGACCAGCCAAATCAAATCACATGGAAAGAGTGTCCATATGTACCCCTCTTCAAAATTCTACAGTAAACAAATTATTTCTATTTATGGCAACACACAAAATACCCTAACCCTAGGCCAAAAATAAAAAAGATTTTGTTACAGTAGAAACTTTGAAAGGGATAATATGAACTAATGCCAAGCAGGATAAAGCGGGTTGTATAGTCTGCAGTAGCTCATATAACCTTTCAAATTACAAATCAATATTCGAAGGTTTTGATTTTAGCCGCCATTGACCTACTGATTCAATCTCGATGATATACAATTTTTCATCCTCAGCATATGGATTAGGGAAGGGAGATTTTGTACCGAATTAAAAGGGGCTAAATAGTGTTATACGAACACATTATCAAATTTATATCTTTCGGCACGACGTTTTGAACATGTTTTAATATCAAAATTGATACAACCTAAAACTAAACGCTTCATGGCTCTCTTATTTTTGTTTGTGATTTGTAACCTCTGGGCATTTGCATACACGGGGTATTCATGTGAGAGGTAGCCAATGTTAATACCTGCTGCGCTGAAGTCTTTAAGTGTATCACAATAACTGTATTATGTGTATTTACCACTGTTACCACAGTAGAAGGACATGCCCCATAGTTATTTCGCCAAACTCCTACATGAACAATTGTTACCTTTGAAAGAAAATTTGAATCAGGCCGTACGCAGGATTTATTTGGGGGGGGACTTTGAAAAATTTGACATTTTTGAACCTAACCCTAAAATGGCCCCTTTTGGATTCTTTTTGACAATTTCACCACCAACAAAGGGGAATTTCTTGTCAAATTTCTCTAAAATTTTGGCTCTTTTTAGCAAAAAAATTCAAAAAAAGTGAACCTTTGTCCCCTGTTGTGATTGGGGGGGTGCTGGCCGCACCCCCCCCCCCCCCAGTACGGGGCCTTCCGTAAGATATTAATGCCGGAAACCAGACTGTTTGTTTTTTTTTAAAGAAAACAATACGCAGCAAATATGGGAACCAATGCGAGTCAAACATCTGTTCATTATACAAAAACGATTAATAGAAAAATCACGTGACATTTAAAGATAAAACCACAATTATAGAATCACCTTAAACTGCCTAGATAATCAGGACCGTTGCACCGGACAGATACTACTGCCAATACATACCAAACCGCTATTGCAACTGGTAAAATTCAAATTTTAAACGGACCTAGAGAACAGTATTAAAATTCCATTGACCAAGCATTACCCTTACCATACCAGGCCTATATAGCTACAATGAGTTACAATTTGGAAATAACTCGTTGGATGACTTGAAACAATTTCGGAAAAATATTTTCTCCGTCTCCATTCCCAAATCGTTTTCAGCAGCCTAGCAATTCCCCAACATTAATAAACTATCAATATCAACAAGATCATTGTGAGGATGATCGCGAGTACATTCCCTTTTGGTCAAATTCCCATCGATCTCGATACACATAACAAATTCACGAGGCCCTATTAAAATACGAGTAGAATCAACAACAAGAGCATTGTGATCTGAACATTACCGAATAAAAGGGAATATATGAGGTAGGGGAAGGAATCAGTGTCTCGCATAGATTCATTGATACCAGCTAAGATTGTTATGTTCATTCAGTAGCAAGAGTGAAGACTCTCGTGAGGAATGTCAGCCACTGTGATGGACATATTAAATGAAAAATTAGAACTTACAATTTATTATATACAAGTGACCCCCCAGCTGAATGCAATACAATGGCCGTAATAGGCTCATGTTGTAAATTGAAAATAAATCATTTGAATTACTTACCTGGTTTGTTCCAGCAGTAATAATGAAACGGAGATCAGGTACGCTATCGAACGAAATAAAAGTGGAAGTGGGTAAGATATGAAAAATTCGTTAAAAACTCGGGTTTAAATGCGATCGATTGCATGGCGTTTATATTGTACACAGGGGGGTTGTGATGAAAGCATTCAAAAACAGTCGTCCGTGCTGGGCGCTGACATTTTGAATATTGCACGGAATAATTATCAGTTGGGTGCTTGTATACACACATAATGTCAAATTGATACAAACAATCGCCAAAAAATATCAGTTTTGTGGATGTTAGGTGCTAATTGGGTGGTTAAAAATTTGGTCTACCCAGGGCCACGCAACGAATGAAAGGACACATCAGTCGTTTGATGTAAATAAACCGCCTCAATGAATACATCTTGTCACCGAAGCGCGCATATGCATTATGAGAAAAAAGAGTATCTGAGCACAATGATTCCAGGTACACTATTATTACACATGGCCAACTATAACACATACATTAATTTGTATCACTACCGATTTAGTGTATATGCAAAGCGTTAAGCGGCACCCACAGTATGTTAAAGAAGCGGAGGCAGCCATTGCTTTCTATTGTTGGTACTCTATGTTTTTTTGTGGTCGGCAAAACATGCGAGACGGTGAATTTCTAAAGATTACGTAACGTTTTGCTCTCTATCTATCGGACACATCCGAACAGCCAAATGATGGTCAGATTGAATTGCCGCCATTACTGGGGGGCATTCCAACCACAAACCTACCCAACTCTGTTGTACGGCTGTACCAACGCTGGAGTAGAATTCAAAACCTACACTTAATCTGCACATTTGGGTGAATTCAAGACAGGAGCACCCCAGCTATGGTGCCAGTGAGGTGTTGGAATGTGTCAAAGGATTCGTGTATATAGGAACCTCTTTGTATTTACCACTAAAGCAGTGAACTAAACGAGTACCCGCGGTGGTCACAACAGGTGTAGTAGAAGTAAAACCATTGTCCGACGTACTCATAGTCCGGGAACAATGGTGATCGAACAATAGGGTAATCGATTCATTTGACTCTTTACGCGCAACATTAGTTTCACGCCTTTTTTTTATTCCGTTATCGTTATGGAGCTCCGGGACTAAGGCCCCCCCCCCCACCGGACTATATCTGCTTAAGCACCGGTATTGATGTGGATTAACCTATTTCACCGTCGTTATGGGTATTGTGAAAACAAATCCATCAGGAAATGAAAGCCAATTGAGGAAAGCTTATTATTCTACTGTTATATTATGTTAACAAAGACTAAAATCAGACAATTAATTTAGGCGTAATTGTATTATTTGAGATGGAACTTTGTATTGCAATTTTTAGAAAATGTCCTATTGGGGTCGAAAGCAGTGATTTCATGTCTCGATAAAAGCAAAGACAAGAAAGCATCCCCGCTTTCAAAGACAAGAAAGCGGGGCTGTGAACCTAGTAAAGAAAGGAGTCATTTAGTGGTGAACTGTACTTACATTTCACTGTGAAGGTCCGGACATTTATCATTGTTGTTTCTCAATTCAGGTATAACTGCACAAATATCTCCATAAAGTGTAGACGGAGATCGTGTTACAAACACAGCCTTGCAATTCGTCTGCAAGAAATGTTCAATTAAGCATAAGATTATGATTTTTAGCAAGCATCATAATAAGCCGGGCACGATATCGTATTAAAATGATTAGGTTAATTGGAGGCTATAGAGAATAGCAACTGTAATTTGCACCAGCAATATTGCAACTAGTGGTTTATCACCTATTTCATATCCCATATATGTCATATCCCATCATATATATCACAGTACGTATTATAATCGTCACAAAATAAATTTGGCTTTTGTAGTGACATCCAAAAAATAAACTCTTATTGCAATTTGAGGTGTGCTTATTAATTAATTGAAATTGGATAAATATGAATCCATATAGTTATGTTCATTAAATTCATTCCGCACAAATGACAAAGTTACATAAATCAAATAATGTGCTATGGACGACCAATAGACAACTCCAAGAAGCTTATTAGTAAATTATAACCTACTATCTTACCTGCTTAAGAAAATGAATCCGAGTGTCCTCTCGTTTGAAAAACTCCAAACGCAAATGACTCTTTGGAATATATTATAGATAACAATTGACGGAAAGAACAAAAGAAATACGAAAACAAGTTGTAACTTTTCAAGTAGCTACTTCACTGGCTCCATACTAAAACGTAATATTTATAAGCACCAAACTCTCCATCAAACTTATTTCATAATAAATTCATGGTAAAATAATTTGGTCCTATTTAATTAATTTAACCTTACCTGTTCTTACCAATTCTTCCTAAGAAGCATTACTGACCTAAGAAGAACAATTCTTCTTTAATTCACTTAAGATTATTCTCAACTTTTGTGAAATAGGGCCAAGGGGTTACTTCGCGAAACTGTAATGGTAAAGTTCATCATACGCTTACTACCAAGATGGCAACTAGTCCACCCAATCTATGAACAATACTAGGTACACCTGGACAAAATTGCTACAAAAGGTTTTTTGCTGTAACTAGTTGTAAAAGGTATCCCAAACAACATATCAAAAAAGTAGAATACGGGAAGCCTGGCAAGACATGCTAATTTACATTTATATTACGTGGACGTATTTGCCCATATTTCGACAAAAGTGTGTAGATCATAAATACGTGTTTAGGGAAAATTTCACATTTCTGTTAGTATTTGAACATGTTATGCATGCCCATGCATGCAACATGTGTAGCACTTGCAATTGATATATTAAAAGTGGAAAATGATGGTCATTATTCAAGAGGGCCGCAGTTTTCCCACCAAAATTAATTTTGAATTTTCTAAATGATTTGTCAGACTACAATTCCGATGGGGAGATCTTTATTTAGCAAATTATTATTAGATAGTATTAATTCAAACACATTGGGTCAATTAGACAACAAAAAATGTAGCTAGTGCGGGGGGCACTCCCTATCTGAAGTGATGGTTATATGAGCCTCAGACAGGTGAAAAGTAGGGTCCATCCAGATAAAATGTACCAATAATAGATCAATCGGTACACAAGCTCAATAAAAATTGGGTCATCCTGTATGAAACTTTAAGGGGTGCCGCTGAGGTAACAAATAGGAAATGCCTCTCTTACAGAGTTCAAATTGCCACGAAATTATAAAAATAATTGCTGGCATGAAATTATAAATTTGTTCAAAATGTTTGCGCGCATACTTGCAAATGTGTGAAAAAAGTGGATAGCAGGAAAGAAGACAATTGGTAATATCCCGGGTAATAGGTAGGACAGCAGCACAAAAAGGGTCATTGGGTACAAGCCAGTTTGAAAAAGGTCTATCCCGAGGCACATTCTGCGTACGCGTAACCGTAGTGGAATGACCCCCCCAACTCATTTTTACCGTGAACTATCCACCGCCACCACAGTTCCAGTCCATAATCGTACATCCCTGGAGATTACAAAGCTAAGCATGGGCCTGAAGACACCCTGTTCACTTCAACCAACGAGACCACAGAAATGGTAGGTACTGAAATGCAGTTCATGGTACAATTTTAACCTTTGCCACCGAAAACCAGATACAAAATCACAGCAAGTAGACTGGGATACACACCGTCAACCAAATGGAGAACTTTTCAAGCTGGACTACATTCTGGTCAGAAAGTCAGAAAGAAGTAGATTAAAAGAGCCTACAAAACTTTTTTGACGTTGTTAAGTAGATCAATAATTACTCTTGTCGGGGCCAGAGAAGTCTTCCTCCCAGAGATCCCATGAAAACAATCGACTGTAGGAAGGTATCGTGGGAAAATTTACAAAGCTTTGTGAGCAGTATACGGTAGCAGCACATAACATGTTTCAAACACTTTGTTGACAGCTTGAAGAAAAACGCCAGCTACAGTATTATGTTCCTCAGAACAGCCAAAACAAAGAAATAATACACTGAGCTGCTGGTACCTAGGGAAGAGGAGAAAGACGACGGAATCGGCTTGCCTCAAATGACAGTCTACAAAGCTAGAGAAGAACTAAAGAAAACACTATAAGGAGGGGGCAAACCATAATATTCCATTGCAAACTGACATGTCATGCTATAAAAACGTTTCCCTATCTGGGTAGCTTCAATGGACCATAAGTAACATTCCTAGGGTGAACACGTTTTTCAACGCGGCACGGGGGGTGTTGTTACGAGGGGGTCAAGGTTACTCTGGGGGTCAAATGTTTAAACTTCTCCAAATCTAATGTAATATAGCTCAAATTATTCCTAGGTAACCAGGAGTAAAAAAGTCAATTTGATCACATGCGTGTGGTGCTTAACGTTCCAAGATATTTGGGAAAATAGCTAAGGGTCATTTGTTTATTCAAGAAAGGTCAACATTGTATTAATTACCAAGATTTCTTTGAAAAAAGCGTTCAAAAAAATATTTAATTAACTGATTCAAAATATGCCTTTTATTTTGCATAGGGTTGGTTCCCTTTAATATAGGGAGGGGTATAATAATGTCCCCATCCCAATAGAGTCCTACAGGGAAATTTGAACCCCTTCCAGTAAAACAAGAAAGAAGCCAAAAATGCAAAAGCATTTCATATGGAATCAGTATCCATTAAACATTTCTAAAAAAATATTTTTACAAAGGATAATCTGGGTTATTACAAAACATTGACCTTTCTTGAATAAACAAATGACCTTTAGCTTATTTTCCAAATATCTTGGAAAGGAAGCAAACACGAATGGGACCCAATGACTTTTTTACTCTGGTACCTAAGGAATAATATGAGCTACAACATGAGATTAGAGTAGTTTAAAATGTGACCCCCTTGTAACTTTACCCTCCTCTTGTAGTCCCGTGCAGCCATTATTTTGTACGTGCCACCGGGGGCGTTTATTTGATCCATCTAAACTATTTGGGACAGCATAAATTTTTTATAGCATCGCAAATCAGGTTGACCTTGCCTGCACCCTAGGTCATACTAAATCCATTAGAAGTTCAAGCACAAAAACGTGATGCTGATAAGGCTGCACTTAATGCTGCTTACACCATGGTTGCTTGGGGGAACATATCAGGGCCGGCAGAAGTGCTTGGCACCCTACATCTGAAAACAACATGCTGCCGCCTGGGAGGCCTTGAGGGTAGATGACGACAAGAAAGCTACCCCACCAATAAGAATCAAAGGTGAGGAATCAGCTGAGGAGTGCCTTAACACAAGGTTTCAACACTTTAGCTATCTATTGGCCAAACCGGTTCAGAATAACACCACCTGATGAACCGTTTTTCAATCACAGAGGGATAGCACGACACTCTTCCCATACAGACTGGACCTTTCACTACAGAGGAGTCTCAGAACGCCTAATAAATTGAAACTACACAAAGGAAACCTGGGGCCCGTTTCACAAAGACTTACGATCAATTGTAAGTTTGATTTATCGATCGTTAACTCCATCAAGCGTCAGTTTGAACTTGATTGTAAATTCAAACTTACGCTTGATCGATTTACGCTTGATTACAATCGATCGTAAATCTTTGTGAAACGGGCCCCTGGTCCCATCATTCGATTTTGGCGTAAAAACGGCAGCCATCTTGAAAAATTATCATCTCCCTTCCACTTTAATGTATCAATTACAGCACATTTTGCAAGCACAACCATAAACAGTTTAATGAAAACAATAGTTAATATGTTGTAAAAAAATAAACATTTCAATAAAACAAGAGTTAATATGTTGAATAATAACCAATATATAGGCAAAAATAGCATATAGGTTTTATGCAATTTAGCATGTCTTGCCATGCTTCCTTTTTTCTACCTTTTTGATATGTTGTTTGGGAGGGTTTGTACAGCAAGTTACAGCAAGAAAACCTTCTGTAGCAATTATGTCTAGGTCATACTGTAGATTGAGTGGACTAAACGTTCGGGAACATACTTAATTATGATTGTCGTAAGCGCTTTTCTACCAGTAATCCTACGACATTCTTATGCTAGCATAAACTAAGCCATTTGAAGGTCATTTCATTCAATTTTATTGATTGTATCTATAAAACTTTAACAAGTATTATAAAGCACTCGCACTGGGTTCGCTTAATTGTTGACCCGCTTTGATCCGTCCGGTTTGATTCGTGTCCTTATTTACAGATTAAACCCTTCATTATTATTTTAATAATTTTCATACAGCTCATGTGCTTCACACAAAAGTCACTTAATACTCCATAATAATTATCTTATTTACCGTACATTTCATGTGGAACTATGGTTTGGGCTGATACGTTCAAACCACAAAAACGATGCCACAATTACCTTCAAACCCTAAATTGATTTCATAACTTGATAGGTTTATTTCAAACTCACCACAATAACCCCGATTTGTGAACAAGCAAACAGAGCCACCAAAAACTCCACGTGATTACCTCCAACGATTGCCATCACATCGCCTTTTTGGAGACCAAGCGCAAGGAAAGACGCGGCTAATTTACTGCTCTGTGGATATGAAGAATTGCATCAAATATTATTTTGTTAATTTCTTTGTTTTCAAATTTGTTTGGCACATTAAAATATTTATTTTGATTGACGTGCAAGTGGCATTTTGACGGATCAAGAATGCATCTTTTTGTGTATTCGAATACATTTTGTCCGCAAATAATTGATTTTACTGGTTGTGCTGTATGATATTAATCCTAATGCAAGGACTGATTTGAGGTAAGCAAAGTACAGGAAAAAGTGCAGAGATTTTAGTTTTGATTCAAAATTACTAAATAATTACCTCATTCATCTGTGTCCTTGTGAAATTAAATTTATTTCTCATTGACAAATCTCAGTCATTTGGGAGAATCTGTTTTTCCTTGTTTGCATTGCGCTTTCTTTTGAATCGGAAAACGTTTTAGATTGCTTTGAATAAGGGTATCACACTAGAATTTTGTTTTTAAAATACTAGAAACACTAAATTAACTGTAATTTCTCACCTGATCTCTGATCTGTTGAAAGGTGTATCTTTCCTTGTCCTCGTAGAAGACAAACATTTCCTTGTCCGGGTATTTCTCTGCTGCAATGTGCAACAGGTGACCAACAGTCCGATCCAAAAATGGGACTTTCCTGGGTACACTGATGTAACTGCTGGTAAGTTGAGCCATTGTTGAACAATTCAACCAGTCTTATTACGACCACTTGCGTAATACCATGATGACAAAAATATACGAAATAACAATGCCCATGAATTTTACGATTTATTCTGTAATTACCATTTTATAAAATAACATATTGTATGCCTACTCTATTTGTATAAGCTATAAGACAGTATTTGTTTTACTTTATTCCACCGGAATCTATATTTTGCGTCTATTGGTAATTTTAGTTGACAACTTAAGGGGCGTGAACAAATATTCAGACATAATGAAATGGACCCTTACTGAAATCACTTCCACAAAATTTGAAAGCTAGTGAAGGCTTGTGCGCTTGTAAGGCATGTCTTTGAGCAGCCACCTAAATGAAACAAAAGGATTGTGATTTCTTGAAGGCGGCGTAATAATAATTGTCAACCACGCTTTGAGCCTGTTTACTGGGATTAAGCCCTATTTAAAAATGGTTATTATTATTATTATTTTGACATAATTCAAAAGCATTCAGACCGGTGTAGAAGTAATTATGGTCCGGCGTACTCATAGTCCGGCTACAACGGTAAAGAATAGAGCACTCAATTCAGTTTACTCTTCACAGAACTTAGTTTTCATCACGCTTTAATTCCGTTATCGTCTATTGATCTGGCAAGTGAAAGGTGGATTAGCCTGGATTGGTACATTTACAATAGCAATGGTCTGTAAGCTGATAATATTAGTTACTTCTCTTTTTTTAAATGTAAACGCCTGAATTGTTTTCAAGTTTGTGGAAGTGATTTCAGTAACAGTCCTTTAAGTGGTCAAGGTCTTGGGCACGCCCGTTTTTGGTCAAGGGGTCCATATATGGCCCCTAACCTAAAAGCTTGACAATTTGCAGAAACAACGGTCTCATCATTATTTGCGTTTTCGCTCAAACCGGTGAAAACTGATTTTAGGGTTCATATGGACCCCCTTGGAGACTTAAGTGTTAACTCTACACTCTATATTTCATGAATAACTAAATCCCACAGGATTGTAACTAGGGACCAATCAAAATAGGTTTAAAATTTAATCTTATTTGCTTACATTCAATCATAATAGATTTGAATTCAAAACAATATCATTTAATGGTAATGGAATAAAGTTTAATTTTAAATCCTAACATTTATTGGTCCCTAACTACAATCCTAAGGATTAACTTTTTAATTCATTGACATTTAGAGTGTAGTTAGATTCCCTTTTTATAATATTTTGTTATAAATAAGCAGTCGTTCACCCTATCAATTGCATCTAATACGAATAGCTACACATAGGGCTTTCTCAATTAGAAAATTGTTATTTTTGTTTTTACAAGCCTACTTTAATAACAAGCACTGCCTCATCCCCAGAAGGAAACATTACTAGGAATGCATCGACGTGGGAATCGAACCCATATCCTTTCAATCACAAAGCCGATGTGATACTTACCTTAAGCCCTGTATCTACTCTAAAGTTGCTTAACAAATGGATTGAAGTGGTAAACACTGTCTACGCCGTATCAGATTACCACTGCAGTTATTGGGCAGCATTACACCTCTATGATTACACACAGCTACCATGCGGGTGGTTGCATGTTTAATTAATAATAGAATATAGCGTTTGCTATTATGTCGACAGTACATATTAACATCCTGGCAGTAGACAGGTGTTACACCACAGTTGACTGCACATTTCTTTACAAGAGGAGGTATAGTATTCTTCCCATAATGCTTTTCTTCCAATACAATTTCACTGGTTTCACGTGACTTTATAGTGACAAAAAGTACTTAAATTGCAAGATTGAGATGAGTTCTGTTCATTTAGGTTCTTTTCGTCACTATAAATTCATGTGACAACAAGGGCAAAAATTGTATTGGAAAAAAAATCATTCGGGGAGAACATCATACCTCCCCTATGTACCATGTACAGCCAGCAAGCGATATCATTAGAAAACATACCAGAGATTATGCCGTACACAGTATTATTATTAAAATTTTGATTATAGCGGCAAAATATCAAGCTGCTTGCATCAATGCCTATTCGCTCTTTTAGACGGTAGGCCATGCTTGGAATCTAGCAGACATTTATAACACATCTCGAGTACAAAATGTTTGAGTGATTAAATTCTGTAGCGACAGGAAAACGCCCAGAACCGCGATGTCTAAAGTGCTGCCAATGTGGTATTAAGGAGGAGCCTAAAAAAATGTACAGGTGGTTTCAAAATGTTTTAAATTTAAAATAATTTAAATTGATCCGAATCATGTTGAAACGTATACCACGTTATTTGTCTAATCATAAGAATTCTGAAAAGGTATAGTTCGTGCTATCTACAGCCTAAAGTTTCAGAGGTATAGGCTAAAAACAACAACGATCAATAAAAAGGGTGAAATTTTATAAGTTGCTTCGGTTTGGATTTTAAAATGGTACAAATTATTGGAGGAGCTCATAAGATTAAATAAGAAGTGTTTTGAGCGCTAAAATCTTGCTTAACAAAGTAGGAGGAAAACAAGATCAAGCCCCATTGAATGCAATGGACGTTAACCTTCTGTGCCCCTAGACAGAGCTGAACTAATCATTTAAGACAGTCAAAAAAAATCTTCATTTGCACACCTGGGACTTCTATGAAATGTCTTCCATTAAAACGCACGTCATAACATAACCAACAGGCATCTCTTTACCCTGGAAAAAACCCTTAACATTTCGGAGAACCATACATTTTTGGAATCCTTATGATTAGATGGACAATATGGCATACATTTCAACATGATTGGGGCATTTTAAAAATTTGACCCCTGTGTAAACTTAAATTGGCCACTATTGAAAAAATGATACCACAATTTGAGAGTACTACCTACCTAGCATTGATGTAGAGGGTCCATACTAACTACCAAAGGTGTCAAACCTTTTCTGTAGTGAGGGGTAAACGATGATGTTTGACCTGGGTCCGAGCTCCTCCTCTATGAGGGTCGTCGATTTTTTTTAGGTTCAAGATTGGGTGAAACCGTCAATGGCCTCGCAAGTATCTTCACAATACTTTGCAAGACTTGCCGGACGAAGAAAACAATAACTACTTTTAAATCCCCTGATTCGCAAGGTGGTGCATCCGGTATGACGTGATTCGAAAGCAGCGTTGGATCAGTTTCGTATTTCAATTCGTTTCTTAGTCTGAAGAACCATGTTTATTGTCGGACAGGTAATTACAAATCCCGAAGATAATCAATTGATGGTAAAACGACTGAAATCCATAAGTGAAACTACTAAATCAGCTTAAATCCATAATTACATAAATCATTTAAAATTATATTATGGATGGTGCTCGAGGTGTTATTTTATGCATTGCCGTAAGTATATAGTTCAGGAGTTGTATAGCGACCTGTGGCGCCCCACAAGACTCAATAATAGATCCTTTACTAGCTTATTTAAATGAAAAGGTTAATTCCTCAAATTTGGTCATTTTCACAACAATCACAACAATAACTTTCATTTGTTCATTTCTTTTTTCGTAATCTGTGTTTGATAATCAAGCTATGGAATCATATTAAAGAAGTAAAGGTTAGCTCTATGTGCACTTGAGTGGAAAATTTTGGTAGACTTTACCGTTTTCATATAGCTTATTTACGTACCATTCTAAAACGGTATAGGCCTATAAAATCTTAGATATAATGCACAAAGTCTGTAGCCTGCATGCAGATGCACAAACTTTGCCGAGTTGGAAGTGGAAGGGTAATCGTGTTGCATTCTGACCTTTATGCCACTTATAACATTCCATTCAAAAGGATTGAAATCACCGAGATAAAGAAACGGTGTTTGTTATAAACTGTAAACGTTATCATAATCACTGTTTGGCCGGTTATGATGGGTATTGCACTCCCAAGTTACATTTGACAAATTTAAAGGGATGCCCATGTAATTCGCTCATTTGCATACCTAACCCGCATATATCCTGCACTTACAATTTGCCAAAATATGATTACCAAAATGGAACAACACAAACACACACAGTGCTCCTTTAATTAGCTCAGTGGCGTAGCTAGGGGGTGCAAGTGGGGGCACGTGCCCCGGGCGCCACCTCAGAGGGGCGCTGAAATGACGTTGGGAAAAAATAAAATTGACATTGTCACAGGCAGTATATAGGCCTATATTTCATAACTGAGAGCCCTTTGAAAGTACTCAAACTTGCTAAAACTCGAGAGCTTCCGGGGCTTCGCCCCCTGGACCCCCGCCAGGCGCAAGCATAGATCATTTGCTTCATGATAATGAGATCTTTCCGACGGCACTCAAACATATGTTTAGTATACTAAAACTCGAGAGATTCCCGGGGTTCCGTCCCCTGGACCCCGCCAGGGGCAGTATAGTTTATCTGCTTCACAGATAATGAGATATCTGAGAGCTCTCCGAAGGCACTCAAACATACTAAAACCCGAGAGCTTCCGGGGCTTCGCCCCCTGGACCCCGCCAGGGGCAGTATAGTTTATCTGCTTCACAGATAATGAGATATCTGAGAGCTCTCCGAAGGCACTCAAACATACTAAAACCCGAGAGCTTCCGGGGCTTCGCCCCCTGGACCCCGCCAGGGGCAGTATAGTTTATCTGCTTCACAGATAATGAGATATCTGAGAGCTCTCCGAAGGCACTCAAACATGCTAAAATCCGACAGCCTCCGCCCCCTGGACCTCCTCTGCAGGGGCAGTACAGTTCATCTGCTTCAAGATAATGAGATATATCTGCAGCTCTCCGAAGGCACTCAAACATACTAAAACCCGAGAACTTCCGGGGGTTCTGGACCACATTAGGACCACATTAGGGGCCCTAAGGCGAGCCCCTGGATCTTCCACTCATTTTTGCTCACGCTACGCGTTGGGGGGGGGGGGGGGGGGTCACGTTAACATCTTGCCCCGAGCGTCACATTCACTAGCTACGCCACTGAATTAGCTCATTTGCATACCTAACCCGCATATATCACGCGTTTACAATCTGCGAAAAAGATGCATGCCATGATGGGCTTTCATGTAGTGAAGGAATTTTGTGTATCCGATTTACCGTTTCAAAGATACAGCACAAAACAGAACATGTTGAATCTGGTGAGCATCTTCAACCTGGAGCCGACTCCTAATGGGCTGAATGGCGATGCCTCAACAGATTGAGGACCAGAATTGGCCGATCTAAGGTTTTCTTGCAGAAGTAGGGCTACCTGGAAGCAGATCAGGACACTGCCTGTGGTTGTGGAACTGCACCACAGGCAATGGAACATCTCTTGGTCTGCCCAGTGTTGGAGTAACAATGCACAAACAAGGACCTTACGGAATTCAGTGAAGCAGCCAGATGTTGTACCCATCTCTGGCTGGATCATATTTGAGAACCAACTGTGTTTGGATACGACATGAAAGAAAAGAAAGAAGCAGCAAAGACCAGTCAACCTACAAAAACGAAAAACACACAAACAAGAAGGAATCTGCCGTCGCAAAAGCTCCATGCCCTTTTAGACAAGGGGGGATACCAAATAGGTATTTTAGGTTGCAGTTTGCCAGATTACTTGAAAACTAAGTCGGTGACCTCTCATTTTATTGATGCGCCTTAAAGATCTGGTATAGCATAATTAAAAAGATAAAAAATCTGGCCGTTAGAAGTTCTGTACAAATTTTTGCGACATTTGATTTTTGAACACGTCATACCTCTAAAACTAAGTACGTAACCCCCTTTTTTTCAGATTTTTAATTTACACCGATGAAAGTACCATACCATATATCTGAAAAATATTAAAAATATGGCCGTTAGCTTTACCATCCTCTCCCTATAGCAATTAAACCTATGTGGATTGCTATACAGTTTGACCCATACCCACCCCGCCTCATAGGACTACTAAGTAAATCTCTATACAGTGAAACCAAAATGGATCCATTCAATAGGAGTACCCAGATTTGAAAGGAAAAAGGCCTGTAAGTCTGCTTTGTGACCTATACACACCCCACCTCATTTAAAGGGTCCTTTTTCAAAGTGACTAAGACGAATAAAAAGAAAGGTATGCCCATCTCATGGCAATTATTAAAAAGAAATTCTGTAGAATACTCTGTCACCTGACCCCCTCCTAAAGCCCCTTTCCAGCCAGTTTGATCGCTCCGAGATCCACTTTGTTGTGCAAAATATGGTTACACAGCAAGATTCCTACTCACGGTGTAACCCAGAGCTTAGCCTACTCTATGTGTACTCTTAGCTCTACTTGAAGGGTACCCCCTTGATACATTATTGATGCAGTACCTACAACTAAGTACTTGTGAAGTACACAAGCCACTCGGTGAATAGCAGCTATGTTTACTTAGCAGTACCCATCCTATAGTGTACTCTACAGTTGCCTGCTAGGTGACTGACAGGTACCCATGTAAGCCACCAGTAGTGGAGTACCTCTGCAGCTACTGCACTGGAGTACCTTCACAGGTACTCTCCTACCAGCTGCCTAGTAGGCAGCACTTTGGACCATAGAGGGCGCCAAACATTCTATTGTTGTTTATGACTTTCTGATCATTTTCAAGCTTAGTAACATCTATATTTGAGTTGAGCATCACCAAAAACCCCTATATATGACATTTTGTGTAAAACATATAACATATGAAAAAAAAAAAAAAAAAAAACAAGATTCCTACTCACGGTGTAACCCAGAGCTTAGCCTACTCTATGTGTACTCTTAGCTCTACTTGAAGGGTACCCCCTTGATACATTATTGATGCAGTACCTACAACTAAGTACTTGTGAAGTACACAAGCCACTCGGTGAATAGCAGCTATGTTTACTTAGCAGTACCCATCCTATAGTGTACTCTACAGTTGCCTGCTAGAGTACCTTCACAGGTACTCTCCTACCAGCTGCCTAGTAGGCAGCACTTTGGACCATAGAGGGCGCCAAACATTCTATTGTTGTTTATGACTTTCTGATCATTTTCAAGCTTAGTAACATCTATATTTGAGTTGAGCATCACCAAAAACCCCTATATATGACATTTTGTGTAAAAACATATGTGACCAAAATGTTAATGGATAAAATTACTACAATAATCACACTGAGCTCAAAGCTCATTTGCATGGGAGTACCCATGCAGGTACTCCCGCATGGGGTGACTAGTGGTTAGGCTACTGCATGTGTACCTAGTTGGATGATTACCCCCACTTTTGCGGCCGGCGATGTGGTACCCATGCAGGTGGGTACTCCATGGCTACTTAACAGCTACTTCACAGGTACTCCCATGAAGAAATTGGTTGTGTAGCTTAGGATTTGTGTGTAAAGGTTTTGGCAAGCCAGAGGATGTTCCTTCAAGTTTTCGTCCAGAGTGTCCGACTTCTGTCTTGTGTAAAATCTATTGGAGAAATTTGTTGTTACTCGATGGCCTACTCTGAGAACAATATTATTGATGACAATAAATTTGCATCATACACTAAAAGGCAGAAATTCTGAACAATTGTCTAAATTCTTCCACTCTTGTAGGGCATGATTGTAGCCTGGTTGACACTGATTTTCTTGATTTCAGTTCTGCTTTTGATAAAGTAGACCACCACATCTTAAGAAACGTCATGCTTCTGGCGTATACAGGAAATGTCAGATTAAGTAAAAATTGCTTGGAATCAATTACTTGGTAATTGACGAAATGGCATCAAGGCTATGTCTTATTTTGTATGCGTAATCTTTTCAGGATTGCAATGTTTACATATCTACAATTAACACTGAAATATGGCAATGTATAAGTGGAAACATTATAACCGTTAAGTTTTATTTACCATGTCTGAAGACACTGAAGAAGTGTTGTGTAGCGATGCTAATATAAAGTTATTTTAAATTCGCATTAAGTTGTCAATATATTGACCCCTGGAGGGGTTTCCCAGCAAAGGCATTGTTTTGATCAGTAAATCTGAACGGCGTCAAAATGCCACTTTCAATTGTCAGGAGGTCCCAAACGACACCTTTCAGAGGTCGTCCGATACCTAAAAGGTGGCGTGTTGACAACTTTCAAAATGGGTGCTGAGATGAGACCCCAAAAGTGTCATTTTGGATTAACAGCCTAAAGGTGTCATTCAGACACCAGTGATACCTGACACCAGTGAAGGTGTCATGACACCTCAACCGTGTCAAATTGACACCTTTACATGCTCGTCTGAAGACCCAAATGCTACACCCGTACAAGTGTCAAATGACACAAACCGAAATGAAATGCACACCCTAAAATGTAGTTTTACGAATCTCACGCGCTGAAATTTTATTGTACGACAATGGCTTCAGTCAGAAACCATTACTTTTGCGTGGAAGAACTCTGCCTCCGGACTCGTTCTTTAAAATAATGGTATCACCTTGGTTTCAACTCGTCCTAAAGAGAGTACCGATGTAAACAAACTGAGTGTCCCCTATGAGAGAGTGTCCTAGCTACCATAGCAATATGTACAGAATAAACCGTGACCTTGTGGACAAGGCCATTTGGGTACATTGTTGAAACAAATGATGCATACAGCACTCAATGGAGAACACAATAGACAGGTGGGTGGTAGGACACTCAGTCACACGGACACTATTATATGACACCTGTTCCCAAAATTATACCTTTATTCTTTAAATAAAGTGTATAAAGGAGGTAGCTTGTATTTTAACACGTACTGTTTTACCTGCATTCCTTGTAATTGGCTTTCATTTTCGCTATTTTGGTGTAAAAACAATAGATGAGTTGACATCAATGTTTACAAACACATGTTAGCACCTGGTCTACTGACATGTTAGAGGTGCGACGAATATGCCCATACAGTTACAGCATTCAATAGCCTTATCACGCCTGATTGAGCGCGAATTTTAAAAGCACAAGCCCTGCGGGTGCTCACGCATACTCGCTCATACTGCCGGGCAGTGCTTTGTTCGTTGCCCGGCGTTGACGTCACATGTCACCTCATCTATACAAAGGCGTATATATGACCATGGGTACACCTCAAAAATACGTCACGTAATTATACAAGCCATTATATCTTAGATTAGATGCCATTGAATTGGTTAGAAAAAAAAAAAAAAAAAAAACATCAATGTTTACAAACACGTGTTAGCACCTGGTCTACTGACATGTTAGAGGTGCGACGAATATGCCCATACAGTTACAGCATTCAATAGCCTTATCACGCCTGATTGAGCGCGAATTTTAAAAGCACAAGCCCTGCGGGTGCTCACGCATACTCGCTCATACTGCCGGGCAGTGCTTTGTTCGTTGCCCGGCGTTGACGTCACATGTCACCTCATCTATACAAAGGCGTATATATCACTATGAGTGAGTAAAATCTCAATTCTCTTGGCACAGTTCAGTAGCCTTCATTCATCAATGTATGTAGAAAATACATCCCCTGGTTTTGGGGTATGATATATGATACCCAGATCACACAAGGTCAGTTTCATGTCAATGTATGTACAAGTACAACCCACTGAACTGTGTCCTTGGTGATGAGTGTATTGTAACTCATAGTGTATGACCATGGGTACACCTCAAAAATACGTCACGTAATTATACAAGCCATTATATCTTAGATTAGATGCCATTGAATTGGTTAGAGTTAGGAAGACAAGCTTCCTTGGTGTCGTAATTTACAAACACGAAAAGACCATATTGACGCCGTTTTTTAACAAAATCCAGAATATAAATATTCTTAAAAAATTGAGGTCCGGATTGAGGTATTTTGTACATTAATTATTATAATTGTGCGCTTATTTTGCCATAAATAAGTTATGAAATTTTGGCATGGGAAATACATTACAAAACGTGCTGAAAGAATAGGGTAGTCATTACAAATTTGATTCTACACAATTATTTCTATGGTCACAAAATTATTAACATTTTTGACATGTCTAAGTTAGAACTTCGGAGTATTTCTTTTCAAATACTGTACTGATGAATTTCTACCAATATTTTATAATTATATTTTACTTACTTAAAGAAGCAATATTCATAATCATTTAACTGGAAATGCAAAATGATAATCATTAAATGCAAAAATTCCTTTTTTACACACTACCTCATGCAATCAATGTTAACCCTCGTCTACCGAATAGGTGGTTCTTCATTTGTTTTTTTTTGGGGGGGGTTAATTTTGCACCCTACTAAATCATTAATGCATATGTCAATTGATAGTTTACCCTCCTTTTCATGCAAAAACAACACCCACTAGGGTATAGGTAAGGTACAGATCCCAAAGTGATGATAGATAAGGGATGGAAACCACACCTCCCTTCGGGAGAGAAGTACCAACACGGCTAGTACGACGTAATAATATATCACAAACACTTTACTTTGGAAGTTAGGTCTATCGTCATCTCCTCTTTCCATGATAACAAAATGATAAAACATGCCTAGCTTTAAGTCAGAGAGAAATTTACGCCATCAAGGTTCGCATGTCACAAATCATTTCTCAATTTCCATAAACAACAGTGTAGAATAGGGGAAAATTTCAATTTTCCACCAAAAAGGTTATGAATATCCGATTTCCATGCGGTTTTTTGCTGTACATGAGAAATGACTAGTTTTATATAGACATTACGGCAATATTGGCATAATGTTTTGAATTGGTAAAAGTGAAATATCAATTTCCACCCTATATCACAGTATTTTCATAATTTCCTTGACTTATGACGCCATGTGATGGGGTCACAATGGAATGCTTGTACTTATTTTTGTACCAATGGAAAGAAGATTCACAGCTATCCTGGGTTATAAATTAATATTAGCAAATCGGATGTTTACAATAAGGCAAAGGTGGGTTTGTTCAGAAAAGGCTCGGGGTAAAAGAAATGAGGCTAGGGTTTAATAGTTTTTGATCTCAAGTTGTTAATTATAGCGTGAATAATGTTACAGAGTTGCCCAAAAAAGTGCAACATTCAGAATTAATTTTTGAGTAGTTTAACAGCAACTTTACATTTTTCAATTAAAATTTGTGATCTTTTGCCTTCCCTTCCCTTTGGTAGAGACAGTTTCTTAGCGGCTTAACTTGGTATTTTGCGAAAACGAAACAGAACTCCAATTGGATTACACGCTTTATTCCGTTATGGCAGGTATGCATGCTGACGGAAATAAGCGTTGTACTCCAATGGGAGTTCTGTTTCAGTTTCGTTTCGCAAAATACATAATCCCTTTCTTAGCTACATAAACTTTTTCCCGATCAATTCAATGGACGTTTTAAAGAAATTGGAGTCAAAATTACGAAGCATGTCAAATTCATATTGAGCCACTCCTATTCTGGGTTGGGAAGTTGTTCTGGTAAATGAGCACGGTGAAAGGTGTTGACTGATGAACCTATTGGGATGGTTGAAAAACCATTTGCAGTAGGCACCCTTCTTGAGATCATTTTACCGGATACTATTGGTACAGATGCCAACCTAGATCAAATCCTTGTGGTATGGTTAAAAGATGGTGTCCCCAATCAAATGTTATGCATTCCTTCTTGTGCTTGGATTTCCATTTCCTTGGATTCCATTCTAATAGCTAAATCTAATTTTGTTGGTGTTTGCCTGATTTCTTACTGTTCTTTGCCTTTCATTGTTGCCTCTTTTCTTCAACTTTAATCACCCTGTCTTTCATACATAAATTATGACCAGGCCGAGGACCAGCAATCTTGAAAGCAATGTTCATTTTAATCTGAGATAAAATGCAGCTTTTTACAATCAGTACTTACTACTGAATTAAAAGCATTCAATGTAATCTGTTCACACTTCTTTGAAATTATGCACCAAACCAATGCCTTTTCAATCATTTATGCTCCTTACCAAGATTATCCACAACACAGCAATATTCCTACTCACGGTGTACCCCAGATCTTATGCTACTTCATGGGTACTCTTAACTCTACTCAAAGGGTACCCCCTTGATGAATTATGTAACGCCGCACCTACAACTAAGGATACCTTCAAAGTACACAATCCACTGATGGATGGCACTATTTTTACCTTTACAGTAACCCATCCTATAGGTACCTCCTGCAGTTGCCTGCTAGGTGACTGACAGATAACCCAGTTAAGCGCACCAGAAGTGGAGTACCCCTGCAGGTACTCCCCTACCGGCTGCCTTGTAGGCAGCACCTTGGACCATAGAGGGCGCCAAACACCATTGGGTTTGTTTACAAATTTTCTGATCATTTTCAAGCTAAGTGACTCCTATATTTGAGTTGAGCATCACCAAAAACCCCTATTATGACATTCTTTGCAAAAACATATCCTATGTGACCAAAATGTTAAATCTACTGAAATAAATCACAAACAAATCTCAAAGCTCATTTGCATGGGAGTACCCATCGCAGGTACTCCCGCATGGTGTGACTAGTGGTTAAAGCTACTAGGACTGCGTGTGGTACCTAGGGGGATGGTTACCCCCACTTGTGCGGCCGGCGATGTGGTACCCAGGAGGGTGGGTACTCCGTGTCAAAGGTACTGCACTCCCATTCCAAATTGGTGTGTACCCAGGTGAAAGTTGCCCAACTAAAATTTACACTCTTTACGTACTTGCGTTTATCTCTGGATCTAGGGCGCAAATGGCATTGGTGGGTTGGTGGTACTCGCTGCAATTTGTGGGTTATGACTGGGTGGGAGTAGATTGCAACGCCTTAGGCCCCTCATCAGTATATCGTTTTAGCGTGTGAAGACTGACACGAAAAATTATTTTAATATTTTGTTTGCCTATGTTGCCGATCTTTTTAAACTTGTAATGCTTCCTTTTTTCTAACCTTTTGTTTTCAGGAGAAGCCGCTTCTGTACTATCTGGCCTCTAGGTCTTCTCATCCATATCTCTGTTTGCTTGTTTATTTTTAACTTATGGCATGAAATGAGGAGGAGGAAATTAAAAAATGGGGAAAATCTGCCCCTTTAGAACGAATAATATCTATATTTTTTATGCTGTAAACTATACACGTAGCAGCAGTGTATCGCCGTAAATAATTATTGTAATAAAATACATTGACAACGAAACGATACATTTGGTATTCTAGTTGGTTTAAAGGTAAGCACAAAAAATCTGCCCCGACGGAATCACACCACTAAATAACCTACAACTACACCCTTGTGTAAAAAATGACCCTCTCATCTAAACGTCATTTTCTCGACTATAAAGCAACTGGTTATTTTCCAAACTGGATTTTCTGGGAAGATTAGGACCATACCTCCTCACTATCTCCTCCCCCTCGTCGTCATATGAGTGAAGGCGGATTTTTTGAGCTACAGAATATCGAGATTGGCATGTTTTCAACACGCCCCACAACTACTTTTACTAATTATCGTTAAATTGAACAAGTTCCAAAAAGCCCCCAAAAGTATTTAAAAAAATGGCACAGCCAAAAAAAAAAAATCAGTACAAGCAATGTTTGTTAACCAGTCCAAACATTATGATTCTTTTAAAATTTAATTTAAGAGATCAACTTAACATTTTATGACTCCTGCGTTAAAGGTAAGCCAATTTGCGTTTCTTCGAGGTCAATCATTTACCTCCAAACAAACTTTTTAGAATCTTATTTTTTTATTATACTGATGGTTTGTTCACACTCACTTTCCGCATATGTGTAATTTACCTTGAAGTGCTATTGTAAAGCGTTTTTGTCACCTTACCACCCGCGAATTCCTCCTTTAATGGCCCAACGGTAGTGGTCATTATGTTAGCCCTTAATTCCGAGTCCGATTCCAACTGTTTTCTTGCATCTGCTGTAATTGCTTCCGATGAAACGATACAAAACAAGAAATAGAATATTAGACATAAATTCCTTACTACCCTGCATTTTGGGTATCACGTTATGCATAAATAACCCGGTTATGAACAGGATGAGTTACGTGTGGTAGTAAAGGATTTTGGACCGGTTTAAGGTGGCTTATTCCAACTTTGTTAAAAGAATTTTTACATAGTTTGTGGCTTTTCTTGGCAATTCCTGCCATGGCAAATCAAGGTGTTGACATCTCTGCCAGAATTTACAGTGTATATAGCATGTTTTGTGACAATTCAAAAAGCATTCAGACGGGGATTCAGTCATTGAACTTCAGGCTTGTATACCTCGTCCGGCCTGAACTAAGGAGTGATGTTACTAAGGAGTTATGTAATTCGCACGTTTAAGACTGCGTGAAAGCTATGACGTCACTCCTTAGTTCAGGCCGGACGAGTATAGTAAAATATTGATATGACAAGTGAAAGGTGAATTAGCCGGGATTAGCATATTTATACAATAGCAATGGTTTGTGAGCTGATGACTGCAGGCTTCCAAGTTTAATAAATGCTGGCAGTAATGTCAGAATCCTTGGCTGAGAAGTGAAATTTAAATTATTAATTACTTTACTTATTTTACAAAATCCAAATGCTTTTCAAATTTGTAGAAGATACTTCAGTAAGGGCGCAATTCATTATGAGTAAATATTTGTTCATTCCAGTGTGTTCCTTAAGTACAACTGTAATCTATATACCATTTATATAGCATTACAGCCAGATAAGGCATGATTTTCACTCTACGTTCCAAAGTTATATTAATAAGCCTCACCTTCCATCAGTACGGGGGAAATCCTCGAAATAAGAACATATCGTTGGACGGAAAAAGAGTAAACAACACCTGGTAAAGATGGTAAGGAGAGAAAAAGGGCATTTCTGATTTCGATATTAGCAAACTTCGGTTTTTTTCTAAAACAAATTCACGATTCTAATGGGGTGCTTCGATGATATGAATAAGGATTTGGATATCACAATTGTTTTCTAGGTCAATATGTTGATATAAATGTTATCCATTTAAGTGGCACTGGCACTCTTCACAAAATAGAGGGGGAAGTAGAGAACCGTCCTTTGTGGTCTCCCCTTGTTAAACTGCGAAGCAGTGAACTAATCTCTGCACCACCCAAATGTTTGTTCCATCAACATTATTCTCAGTATACCCATATCATGACCAGACCTCAGCGCAGGCCGTTTCTAAGGTATGCATTGACTATAGGTCATTGAATGCGTGTCCTATGTCTGCAAGAAACCCAAAGAGGAATTCGCCAAACCACTCCAGGAATGGTCCTTGCCATCGAGGACAAATCGACAATATGGAAGTGCTATATGTCAAACAGGAACCATAGTAGAAGCAACCTCAATGTTTGATGACAACAACCATCGAAGAAAGTCCTCACATTGAGCTCAGCTCTGTCATAGTTACATCGTCTATAAACCTCCATCTAGACTTCAAGCACCCTCAACTCAGCCTTGGGAACTTGATGCTTGTATTAAAGTCATTCCGTCGTTTTTCTTTTGAATTAAGATGACTCCGGAAAATCGTTCACTTTACACAACAAGGGGCATTTTTTTCCAAATGTTTCCAGCTTGTCTCTCTATAAAAATGACAAAAATTAGAATTTTCTTCCCAGAAAGTACAGTCAGGAAGGGAGATCAACATATGCAAACGTCATTTTTCCTGTTTAAGGTTAATTTTTTTTCAGGTAAGGGGGACGAGCTATGTTCTAATGCATTCTTCACTAATCCCAGTGTACTAATGATATTGGTCGTGTGGGCCCCGTCAGTCCCTGGTTCAGCAGGGTTGATAGTGTTTCAAAGTAAGTCTTCAAAAAATTGATCCGTTAGTGAACAGTTTTTCTAAGTCTTATTACGTATTATACCGTCACATTTTTCAGGGAAGGGAAAAAAAAGGAAAAAAATCATAATTTAAAATATAGGTGTAACCTTAACATTGTGTTTATGTAGAATGTAAAAGGGAGCATTACCTAACAAGGCGGTTCTCGAAACACCAGTGTCGGCCTGGTTGGCGCGTCCATCTTGGGCTGTTGATTGAAGTTTCGGCAAAATGATGATAGAAAAGAAACAAATGCATGGGGAGGAAGTGTTAACAAAATGTCCCATGGGGTCCACCAAAAGGGGAAAATGAGGGTCAAGAGTAACATGAGGTCAAAAACATGGAACACTTTCCCACGAAAGCCATACCCCACTCCGTCTGACCTACCCCAACCACGTTCGCATCCAACACTGACCCTTTCTCCGGGCACCACCACCGATTTGTGAATGGCAAAAACCGGTGCACATCAGCGTCACAAGGGTCAACATGATTGTCATCAAGGTTAATTGAGGGTGCCCAAAGGTTAACATGGGAGTCACAAAAAAAGGTCAAATGAAGTCACAAAGATCACAAGTCACCAAGTCACAGTCCACACAAGGTCACCAAGGTCACACGAAGTCACAAAGATTAACACAAAGGTCCACAACGAACACACAAGGCACACAAGGTCCACATGAGGTCACCCGCCCCTCCCGACACACCCCACACTTCCTGACGCACACAAATACAAACACTACGGAAAAAAACACACCGACCCCACCAAGACGGCACATCAACCGACCCTCCCGACGCACCCCAACACCACGACATTCCACCCTCACCCAAACTAAAAACCCCACCCGACCCCTCTTCAACACCCCATCTCCTCTCCAACACCCACCATCTGCCCCGTTCCACAACACCCCACTCCACTGCCACACTCCACAACACCCCACCCCTGCCGCCCATCCCCAAACAACATCACCCCAGCCTGCCCCCTGCCTTCCCTCCCCAACACCCCCCACCCTTCCCCCACTCCAATATTCACACGCAAGAAGTATGGCTTTATAGTTTTTCATGTAGCAAAGGCATTTCGCTATCCGTAGTACCATTTAGCGATCAGCAATTACGGCATATTTAATAGCTCATTTGCATACCCAAGCGCATGTATCAGGAACTTCAACTGGCAAAGAAGAGGCACCATGTAATGGGTTTTCGTACAGTGAAGGGCATTTTGCATATCCGATGTACCATTCAAAAATATATCGCGATGACGCTGATTTTTGAAGAGTAAATTAGCTCATTTGCAATTATGTAATTTGTCCGAAATCTGCCCAACATCTAATCAGGGCGAGAACTCTTCACCCACTTCCTTCCACAAGTTAATCATTATACCACCTTACGTAACTCCAGATAACTTGCCACACAATCATGCTGTGGCGACGGGTTATCATTTTGAACGGCCAATATAAGCTAATTTATATTGCAGTGAAATGCAAATGCAGTCAAAAGCTACACACATAATATTCTGGCACATCACTCTTTCACCCTACAGTGTGAAGTAAAGTCGGGATTAAGCGTTAGCCAGCAGAGCATTTCAAACAAAAAGGTTAACCGAAATGTCTGAAAATAGCAAATAAGCTAATTAAAAATTCATGAATATGCAAATAATGCAGCCAAAAGCTACACATAATATTGCGTCACCTCGCTCTATCATCCTATCAAAGTTTGACGTAAATCGGGGGGGATCGCGGTTAGCTGGGAGATTTTGAAAAAAGTTAACAGAGAATACGGACGGACATACGGACATACGGTCACACAGAAATTTGGACTAGTAGGTGCCTCCATGAACATTCGTTCAGGCGACACAAAATGGATTTCTTTAAACGACAACGCCATCATCGAATACCTCAGTGTATAGAAAGCCTTAAGAATCCACCTACAATGTAATTCAGTATCATACCTGTCTGTGGCGAACACTTTCAGTTCATACAAGTGGTGGGTTCTTGCTGATGAGCAGGGTCTATAATTGAACACACACAACTACATGGACATAATAAACACAGCCTTAGACACATGAGCTGGTTAATTATCACTGTTGGGCAAGAACCCAGGGACAAGGAATTAGTTTTGAATAGTTCACCAAATACTCAAGAAATTTTCCTAATAGGGAATATACGGACGACTGCGGGACCTTGCCTAATATGAATGTTTATGGTAATTAGGATTTGAGTCACTCTGACCCAAACAAATCTCAATCTCATATAGGCACACAAGTTAGTTAACTTTCATTTCGTCAGTGCTATGATTGGAGACACAGAGAAAAAATACATCAGTTCGGTATTTCTTATAGTGTTGACAGCTCACTTAACTGTGTGACGTACATAGTGGAAAAACATATTGTTCACAATAGTATCGCATGATACATATTGTGAATGTATCATGCGATGATCAGCCAGCACTGTTCCAAATATTGACTCGATGGGTATTTCCTAATGCCTTCACTTAATGGCCGCGCAAGGTTATCATTGTTGCCAGGTGTGTGGTTAATTAATGGTCAGTTACTATCACGCAAACAATTGGGCATTACTTTAATGGGGGTGGGAGTTTTATTTGTCTTAGTTTTGAAGGAATTTTGTTAAAATCCCCACGATCGAAAATGTTAAATCCTTGACTTATTCCAAAAGAATTACTCACTGGTACTTCTAAATGGATCCAAGTTTTTTCTTCAATCGTTGGATCTCTGGTATATGTGAAATTTCTTGATGTGTACAGGTTTCCATTGTAACACCACGGGTAGCCGTACACTCTAGGTTAAAGGTCTTTTATTTACTTATTTGGCGATAGTCCAGGCTGAAATGAAATATCATGTTCGTTTATTGCCCACTTACATTATACATGCACAGATCTCTTCGTATATGTGTTTATCTGGTATCCCAACGGCCTGTATAAGCAAATGAAGTGAAAGCTATTAGTCGATCTATGTTTTGGTTGTAGGCATTATTTTGAATAAGTAAAACTCAACACATAATGCACATAGTACTCAAAGTAATTCCATGTTTGGAAACATTCTCATAATTTGTTGTGAAAATGCAACAATATCTTCATGATTTTACATTTTATGTTCTCTTCAGAAGTGGATTTTCGAATGAAAATTATTATTATTACACTTAATTTTTTTTTAAAATATATTAGATTTTATTTCCCACTTAAGTCGACTAAGAAAGAAGTAACTAGCTAATTAAAGAGGCGTAAAGACACACACACAATATTCCCATTGTGTATCAAAGTCATAACTACACCAAATTAGGCCTAATTAGCTTAATAACTCTGCAATAAATTGAGCCTAAAATATCTTAAATTCATTTACTTTTTAAATCCATAAGAACTGAGTGCAAACAAATCATATTTATATATACTAACCATAACATCTTGTATGTCTGGGTGTTGATATAAGACGTTTTCAAGGTCTGATGGCGGAGTGTTAAAGCCACCAACCATGATGAAGAACTGTAAAATGCAACAGAAATACATCGAAAATTACAATAAAAAAGGAACATTGCAAACACTCACTTTGTGATTATTTTAGCTTTAGAATACATTATGCAGTGCAGCCTATAAATTCAAACAGCAGCAACCTTAAGATTATATTATTTTTGGGTCGCAGGTGTGAAATAACTTCATCGATCACATCCTCTCCAGCTTTGTTATTTTTCATGTGCATTCCTGGTAGTATTATGTGCCTCAATTGCCATTCTACAGGTACTTCAGAAGCCACTCACAGAATTAAAGTGACAGGAGATTTTTTTAGGATACTAATTTCTCTCAAATTGCCTTGGGGAGATCATACGCTATATACATGTTAGATGCAAAATTTATAACATTCCAAATACTTAAAAATACCCAAAATCGGGCTGAAATGAAAACGTGTATTCATGCCACATAAAAATTGAATTTGGCTTTTAATCATACAATTCTCTTGTCTGATGTTGCCATGAAACAAACCAGTGTGCCATATTCAAATAAGGCTTTCTAGCATAAGTTATGTATTTCTCTACTGCAACTCACCGATTTCCTGTCCGTTACTCGTATGAAGCCTTCACTGTCCATAACACCTATGTCCCTGACGATAATAAAATCATATTAAGAATGAAGATGATTGCAATATTAGCAGCTTTATGGTCATTTTGCAAACCTGATATCAGCCCATACCGAAAGAAAATTATAAGTTGGATGGATATGAGCTTGGCTTGTGAATGCGAATATAGTCCAACAGAAAGAAATATGAAGAACTGGGCCCAAATTCATAAAACCTTGCTAGTTTAGCTGGCAACTAAGGCCTGGTAAGATTCTAAAATCCCTAGTATGCAACTACGGAGTTGACAACTAAATTGAAATTCATAAAACCTTACTAAGAACCTTGCTAACTAGGTACATACTAGGAAAATCTAGTTGCCAACTAGCTCAATCTCTTGTCTACAGAATTGGGTGCTTTCGGGCGGAATGGCCTTGATTGCAGTGTGGGGAATGTAAATTCAATACATTAAATGACTACCCTTTTGTGTTTGAGTCTGTTCATCTCAGAGCATTAACATGCTTTGATCACCTGTGAACCATGATCAAAATGATGCCAATATAATTGTAGTAGCTTCCGTATATATAGGCCTGTACATATGAGCAAACCTATACTATATATCGAGAGTTGACAAACAGAAGAGGACGTAACTCAGCACTGAAAGAAATATTAAAGAATTTCTTTAATTCTGCTGTAATACTGCTTTTGAGAAATGTGATGTTTAATATTTTGTACTAAGCAAATCTATTCATTACTCAAAATGTAAACATCTCATAAAGCTTATATATGGTACTGTAAGCAAACATTATACTTTAGTAAACAAAGAACAATTTTTAATTATGAACAGCAGAATTAAAGAATTTTTTTAATATTTCTTTCAGTAAGGTTGATAATTTATTTTCATTTCAAATATATAAGCATTATTTTGGGGCCTGTATTTACACAAGTTCCTCCTTTCCCTTTTCACTGATGCTATTACGGCATTATGTTAATACAAATGAAAATTGAAGAGAAACTTTACTTACATTTTGTTATCAAATGATATATATTAATTTAAATTTCACATTAACTATAAATTAATAATTTGTAGCAATAAACTTCAGTATTAATTGTCTTGTAAAATATTTACAGAAATAATAATAATAATATTTTTTTCTTCACTGATTTAGTTGCCAACTAGTGAGTTAGAGTTGCTCTGGATCAACTCTAAATTTAGCAAGATTCTTAGAATGCAACTAGCACTAGTAAGGTTTTATGAAATTCAACTAGTAATCAACTAGGCTTAGTTGGCAACTAAGTCCCATTTTAGTTGCCAACTAGGCTTAGTAAGGTTTTATGAATTTGGGCCCTCATCTATCTGGACAACCTAGTAACACTCCCGTTTTGTGATCCCAGCGCGGGGATCCCTGATGGTACCGACCATCCTATCTGGCCTAAGATCTATAGTGTGATTTTTATTCGTGTACCTTCATTAAAATTTTTCGACGATTCTATTAATTCTGAGAGGTATGCTTCATCCCGGATAATCAATATGACATTTACGGGGCGTGGATTGAAGTCAAAATCTCCAGCACAATTTCGTGACATGGATCCTATAAAGTATGCAACTGGATGTTTTCGCTCCAATGCAATGTTTCAATTTTTCTTGACCTTAAGGACTGTAGTCTTCCATCGCATCAACATAAATTTTCATTGCTCTTATTTTATCACCCTGGACTAATAGAGCAGAAGCAGGATATCTAGGGGCCTTATTTAAGGAATTCGTTTACCTCCCACTACAGAAAAGGTTTGACACCTTTGGTAGTTAGTATGGACCCTCTACAACAATGCTAGGTAGGTAGTACTCTCAAATTGTGGTATCACTTTTTTCAATAGGGGACCATTTAAGTTTACACAGGGGTCAAACTTTTAATCATGTCATATTGTCCATCTAATCATAAGGATTCCAAAAATGTATAGTTTGTACCACCTACGACCATTGGTTTTGGAGTTATAGGGTAAAAATGGCTAAAATGGTAAAAAAAGGTCAATCTCAATTTGTACAGGGGTCAACATTAAAAGTGAATCTGATTATATTTTAAATACTTGCAAATTATTGCCTGAGGTAAGAGGACTCCCAAAAAGTATAGTTTTGATTATGTTAAATGTTTACTTACGGAGATAAGGGTCAAAGAAGGTCAACGCCAATTGGATTATGTTGCCCTATGACCTATTTTGTCGCAGAACATGATAACTATACACTGCAGATGGTACAAACTATTCCTTATTAGACACATTAAGCTAGATGAGCAACTTCTATCATTTTTAAACAAAACTGGAGCAACTTCTGATTTTGACTTTTTTACCATTTTAGCCATTTTTACCCTTTAACTCCAAAACCATTGGTCATATATGGTACAAACTATACATTTTTGGAATCCTTATGACAATATGGCATACATTTCAACATGATTGGAGCATTTTAAAAGTTTGACCCCTGTGTAAACTTAAATTGGCCCCTATTGAAAAAGTGACACCACAATTTGAGAGTACTACCTACCTAGCGTTGATATAGAGGGTCCATACTAACTACCAAAGGTGTCAAACCTTTTCTGTAGTGAGGGGTAAACGATGATGTTTGACATGGATCCTAGCTCCTCCACTATAAAAGGGCATGGGGGATTTTGCGACAGCAGATTTTTTCTGTGTTTCTGTCTGCGTGTGTGTTCAATTTTGGTTCATGTTGTTGGTTAGGTTGACTAGTTTTTTTGCATCTCCTGGACAAACGCTTGCAACCCAACTTGATCAGAAGAACCACTAGCCCAAGGTTCATATTCTCCTCTTTTCTCAGGTTCCTCCTCCCAGGAGGATCTTGCACGTATTTTTTTGAGAATGGACCTTCAATAAAGGAGTATTAGCAAATGAATATTAAGGAATATTGATTGTAATTACATTCACGTTGAACCCATTGAATTACTCAGATCATTCTTACATATTACAACTGTGCAAATATATATAAAAACAAAAACAAACCATCCCAATTGTTATTTTATAATTTTTTTTACGAACACCCATAAACATGCAACGTATAATGTTATTTAAGCCGTTTATCACATTTAATCAATAAAAAGTGGTCTTTGGCATGCCTCACTGTAACTCTCTGTATCTCAATAAGTGGAAAAAATTTTGTATTGTGCCACCACCCTATGAATTCGGTAGCCTGATCGGAATAAACTGCATGTTGAAGGATGTGGTAGCAGAATACTGAATTCATTCCCCAAAAAGTTAATATTTATCTGATATTGTCACAAGTAAGGTCCTCTAAATACTCTTACTTTCTAAAAGATAATTAAAGATTTTTAGAATTTTTAGTGAATGTTATCGGCTCTCACGTTTTTGACTCCATTTTGGGACCACCGGTATAATAGAAAATGTGTTAAAACGAATGATGTATACATACTTAGCATGATACCATCCTTCAGAATCTTTTGCCTCTTTTGTTTTAGCTTCGTCTCCATAGTAATAACTAAAAAGCGAATATCCTCTGACACAAATTTCTCCTGCAGTACCTATGGGCACGGTTTGGCCGGATTCATCGATCACTTTAACCTGAAAAGAAAAAGGCACAGTCAATCAGGAGGTCACGCCAACATGCGTTATTTTCTTGTACACGAGAAGACAATACAATCGCTGTGACCTCAATAGCTGGTCGAAAACGCTCTGGAAAATGTCCTGATTTGACGTCCAAAATACTTGAATTCATTATAAAATCATGTATTATTGTTGCAGAATGTCAACTACATATCTAAAACAACGAATTAAAAGCGACGAATTTTAAGTTTTGAAAAAGCGTGGTCTCTGAAGTTATAGAAATCCCACCAAATTTTAAAACATCCCAAATCATTAATTGAATTGTGTGCTACAAAAAAGTCTGTGTACGTGTTACTCTATCTCTTTTAAGAAAGTGAAGACCACGGAAAATGTATAACCTACATTTACTGGCATCATGGAACTGAATTCTCATATGCTATAACGTGGGCCTGGTTTCCATCGATTTGAACTGTAGACGTGTGCAGGGAATGTTGACAATGGCAAGGTCGTTTGCCTATTGTATTTGTGAAAGCCCATGTAAAATGACCCTGTCCAACAATTTTTAGTGTGAACAATAGTACTTGGGTGACCTGCCGACTAACAGTGTCAATTATTTGCTAAAATGCCTTGCATCCTTAGGCTTTCCTAACGGAAAGGGGAAGGCTATAACTGACACAGCAGCTAAAATTGCACTCAAAGCGAGCTATGTCATCTGGCTCAGCAGAAGCTCAAAGCATTGAGAGGATGGAGCTACTCCTTAGAGCATATTGCTGAAGTAGACCATTTTGAAAGAAATCGGTGCAATATTTAAGATTTAACCTTTGGTGATGACCTTTGACATTTGACTATTTTTGTCTTATACCTCTAACTATACGTTGTAGGTAGTACAAACTATACCTTTTTTATCCTTGTAAGGCTAACACTATGGTTACCTTTTTACAGCAATCCAAGCATTTTTCATTTTTGACCCCTGTATTAGGAATTTTCCCCCTTCCTGGTTTCCGCCCACACTTTCACGAGGGGCACCCCCGCTAAATTTGTTCATTAACCTTCATAGAAGACAAATCCACTGAGAAAAGATGCTCTGCTCTCCACGGTCACGGAATTGCTCCAAATGACCCAACTAATTATAATGAATTTGGTGCTGGATTAAAGCATCCAGACGGTAATCATCTAAAATTGATTTACAAGTTTTCATGATGACCTTGATGTCAAACGCCATTTTTGAAGTTTCGCGTCGACATTTCAATCATTTTGGTGTGAGAGCTAACAATGTAATTTTTTCAGTCCCATAGAGTACTGTGAAAAATTAAATATTGGTCACCCAAAATGGGACAAATGTTCACTCATAACATCCAAACTAAACACCTTTTTTCTATAGATTTTACTGGTAAATGAGAAAAATAGTAGCTCAATTTCTTTGGACACCAAAGTATTGACCACTTCCGGTGCAATCCGAGGTTCTGAGGACGAGGCTGTTAGCGATCGGGCTATGGAGCTTTAATCGTATACTTGAACACATTGTATGGCGAATCGTTACAAAACGTTAACGCCAAAAATCATACAATTGGTAATTGATATTAAACTGACAAGATAAGAAAGGTACATTGCCTTAACAGAACTACAAATGTAATAAAACAAAAATGTGTTTTACCTCCATTCCTCCTCTTGCAAAATAAGCTCCTTCATCAATATGCTTTTGCGTGTCGAGAGGATGCTGCAAGAAGATGTCGGACATTTCTGTGGCCCCATAACTCATCTACATGTATAGAGAAAAAAATGATACGCAAGTCTCTAGAAAAACGTGGCCGTGGCTGAAAGAGTTGATTTATATACAGTTGGCACAAAAATATATCCATCAGTATTGTGCGAAAGTCCAATAATTTTGATTATCATGTTCAAGTGTTGAAAATATCAGATCCAAAACAAGATAATCATAAAAATTGGATGGTTTAAGCCCCCGGTTTACGCCCCAAATTTATAGGTCTCACTATGAGTTTTTAACATATTGGGCTCGACTCCGTCTCGCCCAATATTTTCGAAACTCATAGCTCGACCAATAAATTTGGGCTCAATCGATCCAATTTTATATGAAGTTTTCAATATATATATATATATATATATATATATATATATATACACATATATATATACATACATTGTCTGGCTCTTTTATTTAACACTTTGCATGTACAAAAACGTTTAAAAATGTCCGAGATAGGTAGCCCGAAAGACGCAAACATCTAAACCAAAAGTTGCACTATATGAAGTTTTCAGTGATTCAGTGACTACTGCGACGCGGACACGCGGACCACAATAAATATTACTAGTGGCCTTTCTCACTCATTCAGTCGGAAACCCTCTGTGTAAAATCAATTCACACGAGTTGTACCATTGTTGCAAACTCCAAAAAGTGCAACTTCCGGTTATGGGGTTTTGCGTCTTTCGAGCGTTCTATCTCAGCCATTTTTGCACGTTTTTTAACAAGCGAGGTATTAAATGAAAAAGCAAGACTTGGGCAACAAAATGTATATTTCGAAAACTTTCAAAATTATCGGACTCTGGCACAATAATGATCGAAAAACATGCCTAAATACTTTTTTGTGCCCAACTGTAGATGTGTGGAAGACAAATAGCAAAAGAATCAATACATACACGTGGTTAGAAATGGATTTGGTAGCGGCTGACCCGTGTACCATTATTTCGAACAAAAGAAATCGGTCCTAACCTTAAAGGGCATCATTACTCGAAATGAATAAAGAACAAATAGAGTACATATTTATAAACGTACCATGTTAATGTCAGCATCGTAGGGTTGCAAATGAAGAAAATCAATTTACTATCGTAAATGTCTGTATTGACTTTGTTAGTAGGACTGATCCATATCGATTTCTAGCAGCTTATATTATGTTGAATTTGGCGTCGATCAGCAGCCACCGAAATAACGCTTACCACCGGGCTCAAATTATTCGTGTATAGTCCCTCGCGGAGGTTCGCAGTAAACACTTCAGATTAATCAAGAAATTGCACGCACCACATACCCATATTACAACATTTCTTATTAAATATGTTTAAATAAATTCACCGTAAAGTTTGCAATTTCTGTTAAACTAATACGAAACTATTTCTGTTGTGTTCGTGCAACCTCCATCACAACCTCCGTAAACAATCATTTTCGTGTTTGGAACCCTACGATGCTTAAGTTAACACGGTACGTTTATAAATATGTACTCTATTTGTTCATTATTCATTTCGAATAATGATGCCCTTTAAAGAACCAGGCGGATCCGGCCAACAACCGGTGGTTGAGTTTGAAGCTACCGCTTGCATTCTTTAAATGCCAAAACCCCGATTCGAACCTGCGGCCTCCGAGTGGGAGATGGACGCTCTAATCACTAGGCCAACACTCTTTAGCCCTTTCACGCCTTTCAGTCCCCGAAAATGAGTGGCTTATCTACTCTAATTATAGGCTTTCGTCATTTGCGTCCTTGTTCTGGTGATTTGTGTGAATATCATCTGCTTGTATCTCTAAAAGCTTACCTTGCTCAATCGTTTTGCTTTTGGTTCTGGTTTTGTGTGATATTGTGCGTGTGTGTGTGCGTGTGTGTTTGGCAGTATATTTAAAGTATCCTCTCGTATGTATTTCTGATCTTTATTGTGCTTCATACTTACTGCCTTATAACATTTGTCGAGGATAATTACCAAAATATTTTGAGCTAATCCTGCTTTGGCGGCCTTTCGACGTGACGCTATGCTGAAAGTGCAACCCGTAGGCATTGCTTGAAAGGATATATAGGTAAGCAAATATTAATAAGCGTATCTTTGAGTTGATGTGCACAATAATATTTTGAGTCATTCGGAACCCAATCTAGTGATGCTGATATAATAAATCTTGAGGTGTGGGCTCACTTAAAGGGGGATGACCCGATTTGATTATATAATTTGTTCGTCTTGATTGGATGATCCAAAACTGCATCCGATCGTTTGTGTTGATTTTTTAAGTCCATGAAGTACTGTAATTTAAATAGGTCAACCAAAATGGAGCACATTTTCACTCATAACATCCAAACCAAACATCTTTTAGCTCTAAGATTTCTCAAAGTAAAATAATGAGAAAAATAGCTTTCTTCAAATACCAAAATATTAACTTCCGCTAGAATCTGGGGTTCTTGGGACAAGGCCATGAACCTTGTTCCGGTGTTTGTTCCGATTTACGTGTATCTTATTTTCTACTTGATATGAAGGACTGGTACTAGCATGCACTCGCCACGAAGTATCGTGGGAAACAAACCTGCAGGTTTGAGAGTAAGCGATAATGCACATTGCAAGGTCCTATTCACTACTGTGCTAAACTGAAATTTCAGGACGACAATGAGACAAACACGGCCGTTCATCTGATATTAAAATTGATAGTACTTCCGGGTAAATCGGGGGGGCCAAAACAAGCACATGCACGTACATAAAGTTGTTGTGAGAAGGGGTAATCCTTTGCACATATGTTATGTGAATTAGTGATACCTGTATCCACATGTGCTTCGATATTTTTGGTGCATTCCCACGTGCAATTAGTGTAGTTGTTAATTTATTCTTAATTTTAATCAAACCAAGGAATGTTTGAACTACTTCGTTATAGAATGCATGACATATTTTGTAAAACTTCGGGTACAAAGAAACATTGTTCACCGATGGCATGTGTCGCCTGCCGTCGCGGTTTGTGAATGGGGGACAAAGGTCATATGAGGTTATCAAGGTCACGTGATGTTAGCAACATGTGGGACACAACCCAAAGACTATTTCTCCCAGTATCAAGTGGATACAGCAAACAATTTTATAATTCTGACCATTTTGGCGAAATGACCTCTAGAAAATCTTGCTGCAAGGTACCATTATTACATGCAAGTGGCATGAAAATTTGTGAATGTGGAAACAGCGGGCAATTATGTACATTTTGACCACAGACATCCACAGAGACAGATACACAGACAGACACTACCAAAGCAATCCCTATGTGCCTTCTTGCAGACGACACAAAAATGAAGCAAATCAACACAGCAAAAAAACAAATCACGGAAAAATTAAAGTGACACAGCAGCTGAAAACGATTAATATTGGATTTTGTTTATCTTTCGGAAACTTTATGAATAACTTGAATTGCAAGTGTTCACTAAATTCATCTTTTATGTGATTTTCTTACCTATTCTCATACTGGAGAAGTCATAGCCCACCTTCTCCTGGAGAACAATCAGGTCGCTCATATGAGTGACTAACAGCATACCTTCAGTGCACCTACGAAAAATAAAATATGCCCGAGTAAAATATCACCAGCCTACTTCAATTTTTAAGTATAAATTTGAACACATTAGGCGCATAAGAAGTCGATTATGAGTTTATCGTTACCCGTCCGCATCGATTTTTGGAAACTAGAAATACCCGCGTCAAAAATTCAAGACTGTCAATAATTCATTATTTTCAAAATATCGGCGTTTTACATTTTTGTTTGTAAAACATATTTTTGATAACTTTGAAGCAAAACCAGGCTTTTTTCTGCGGCCCACATTTCGTGAAAATGTCTTCGGCGCATTTACTTTCATTTTGCACGCATTTTATGTTAATAATGAAAACTGACGAAATAATGAAAAAGTTACCGCATCAACCAGGAAAAAAAGTAACGATATTAAAACTTTCATAGGTCAAGACTTGAGGAAAAAAGTTCTTACTTTTCGTTTTGTATTGCCTCAGCCAGCAGTTGAGCATCGTAATACGAATATGGTATCACAGTTGTGCAGCCTGTAATTAGTGGATTCAATAGTCCATTGTATGAAGAAGTCCCAGAGAAGACACTGGATAAAATATACCTTGTCTCCTATAGTAGTATGAAATAAACATGAAAATAGTTTCAACAATGTCGATAATAAACAAGGATTTGTATTGAATCGCATTCAATGCCAGAGTGACTTGAACTCGCAGTACAATCAACTTTCATACTGTTCAATTTTCACATAGGCCTACATCCCCTATCAAATACACTATCCTTCAAACATACCATTTCAGTCTTCTTCTTAGCGTATTCACAAGTTCTTGGCAATGGCTTGTGGTGGTGTAAGCTGATCCGGGGCTGATCCGCGTATCCATGAATGATACGGACGCTTCTAACATGGCCCGCATTTTAAGACTGGGGCGGAGTGGGAACAGTCCGGGGTTTTTACCCAACTCTTCTTCAACAATGGCTGCGAAGTATATGTATAGTTGTGACTCTCTGTACACGGGACCGACGGCTTAACGTCCCCTCTGCTAAAAAAACCTGGAGTGTAAACGTATGTGCATCATATTTTTCTATGGTTGTCTTTGCGGCACAAGCGAAATCTTTTAACTTATAGGCCTA
>JAMKCH010019823.1:0-21115 GCA_023653785.1 Ophioderma brevispina
TCAAGTGGTTAAGGCACTGCTCTCCAGGGGTGGTGCCAGGGTAAAATCTTAGTTACTGTGAAATATTACACAATTAACTCATCTAGGTAAAAAATACATCGCGGTCCCTGGACCGCGAGTGTCGTCTGCCGTCGCAGTTTGTGAATGGGGCCAAAGGTCACATGAGGTCACAAAGGTCACACGAGGTCACCAAAATGTCATCCCACCCTTCCCCTCCTTTCCACCAAGTTACATCATCATAGCCCTTAAGGAACTCACACGGCAATCAATATATTAAGGGTTAACATTTTGACTGGCCAAAGGTCACATGAGGTCACCAAGGTCACATGAGGTCACAAAATGTCACACCATCCCACCTCCTCCTTTCCACCAAGTTACATCATCGTAGCCCTTACGGAACTCATATGGCATGCAATATATTAAGGGTTAACATTTTGACCACAGACACACAGATACTATTAGTTATCCCCTATGGTTGGGTGCTGTATCACATGAGGCCGTAGGCCGAATGTGATACAGCACCCAACCATAGGTATTTTCCGTATTGCGTAGAACAAACAGGGCATAACAAATTTATCATTTACAGTTGCTGTCAGAATTGTTCAGAGGTCGGCAACGCGCGCGCCACAATATTTGCATAAAAGGGGCGGAGACTGTGGGTAGCCTCATGCGCGATTAACCAATGGGGAGGCCAACCTACTCAAACAAGCCAATCGGTATTCACTTCCGTGTTGACGCACGTCACGCTCGGCGCACGGTAAATAACTCTGAACAATTCTGGCAGAGAGTATAGTAGACATGAATATTGAAGTGGTAAGCCTAAAGTAGATCAGATCTAAATCTGGAATAGCACAGCAAGAATGAGATCATGGCCAAGCACTAAGTTTTGGCTTTCCAACTAAATTTAAATTAAAAAAAAGGTTCAGTAGGCCTAGACCACATTCTAGTATCCATGGAGGCCTACAAAGTACAAATCAACAACAACATAAACTAAGTCATTGTAGACCAGCTTTCCCAATGCCCAACAAGGCAGTCCTTGGCCAGGCTGTCATGTCAGAAACTGCACTGCACAGTAGTTGAATTCTGCAGAGTATGCCTGCCCACTGCACTGTAGACTGAGGAAACATTTAACTTGCCTCTTTCAAACACTTCCTGGCAGTAGCCACCATTTTTCTAAAACACAGGGGAATTTCAAAATTTATTTATACATGAAGAACATAGGAATAAATTACTCTATCAATGTGTTTTGCATTGCACAATCAATTACAGCAGTGTGTTGCAAAAAGGGCCATATTGGATTGTGCTTCTCAGAGGGGGCTGGCAGAGCAGTCTCTTCCACAGATGCACAAGATCATTACACACAGATTTTAATGTATGTAAAGTAGGGGTCTAATACTTGGTGTAATCATCACGTAATACGGGATATATTACGTGGTTAGCTAATTCCTACCACGCAATACGGAAATATATTAATTGGCCTATTAACCAATGAGATTCAAGCATTCATGTCTACTAAATGATAAACAGACATACAACCAGAGTAATCCCTATGTGCCTTCTGCAATTCTTGCAGACGACACAGAAACCCTAATTTTAATGCAATCTATTGCTTGAGGTCCCTGCTTTGATTCCCAGGTGGAATTTTTTTCTTTGAAAATGTAAAAATCTTATGCCTTCTGTAAATTTCCACTAAATGCAGCATAAGCAACGTTACAAGGCAACCAGAATTTTTGCAAGTATACTTACCCAGACCTTTTCACAGCCATACATTCCCCTAGCACTCGCCCCTCTCTGAATCAGATGAGCTACCAGGCTACCTCCCGCATCCTGTAATGGGGAAATCTCAGTGTCCATTCTGTGAGGATGCGGAGTCTGGAATAATTGCTTGGGAGTCTGTCCGTATGTTTTAATCATAGTTTCTACTGCACGTCGCCTTACGGGGTCTTCAATGGTCGAGGTGTCTATACCAAAATATGTCTGTGAAACAAAATAATTAAGTTGGACATCAAGTTAAAGAATTTAGGAACCTTTCATTATAAGAACCTACAGGCTCATTCAAAAAGAACTTTACTCATTTTTGTTGTAGTTTTAAAAAAATATGTAACAAATTCATTGTAAACTAATATGTCATTAGAAAGAAGAGTTTCTGATTGTCTAAATTAAAAAAAGAATTTTTTAATTTGCTTATGCCAAACCAGAGTTATACTAATTTGAATAAAACCACCCATTTTCATGACTGCACACATCTGGGTAACTTGCATTAGTTTCTATAGACACCAAATCAATAATGCATGAACAAGACAGCTTCCATTGGTTTGCAACTTTCATTGTTAAAAATGTAAGTTCTACTTTATTTCACACTCAAAATCCATCAATCAAGAGCAAATTTTAAACTCTGACAATTTTAAAATGATATCTAATTTTTAATCTCGTGAGCCTCTAACATTGTTTCCTCTTGGTAGACTTCTCTTCATAAGAAACACTTCACTGCATGTTTTGCAGTTGTTGAAAAAACATAATTTAAAAAACATTAAAGAGTTTACGATGAAAAATATATTATTGCTTGATGAATATAGAACGATGTACTTAATTATGGTTTGAATTAGTCAAAAACACATTATGTTTTATAAATCATATAACTGAGGCCTGATTTCCTTTCCAATGTTGACTGAAACATATGCATTTCCCTTTTGAGAAGTGGAATGCCCCAAAATACATATAACACCCCCATAAGCAAAAATGGTCCACCCCAGTTGACCTTTGCTCTTCTCTTATTCCGTTTTGGCCCTGAGCCCAGACGGACGCAGAAACATTACATATTGTGGGGCGGGCCTGGAGGGAAGTCAACATTGGAAAGGAAATCAGGCCTCAGTTATATGATTTATAAAACATAATGTGTTTTTGACTAAATCATTACACTGAGCTGATTTCCTTTACGCCAATGTTGACTGAAACATATGCATTAACCTCCGTTGAATGAATATTTTCAATCAACACCAGACTAGCACCTAGCAGTCGGAGGAGGAACACAATTGTTTCGAAGAGCGGGTCGTTAGGATGCAGCCAAAGGTTGAACTAAAAGACGCAGAGCACAAACCATACAGATCTAGATTCCTAAAAAGTCAGGAAGCCAATAACTCTCACACCTATACAGTGAAGTACACCAAGGGTGAGTAACTGGACCTTAGACTTTATAATGGGTTTAAAAGACCTGGCCAAAATTTTTTTGTGGAGGAGAGCCAGCCGAGAATCCCTTCAGAGAAAACCAGCCTAAGGAATAGGCATATGGAAAGCGTCTGAAGGAGACAGAGTGCGACGTAAGCCTTGGACAAAGGGCCACAAGCACCCTGCGGCAAAGGCGGAGAACAATGCTTCACAACCTAGCAAACAACTGAGGATCCGAGAGGAAGCCAGAGAAGCGCAAGCTGACCGCGTAAAGACGTGGGCAAAGCACACTACCCCCAAAAAACCGAGGAGCGTGCCCCCTAAGAGATGTCCGATCAAGAAAACCAATATGAACCCAACGGTGAGAGGCCCCGGTGGAGATAAGGTTGGAGACTGAAGGAAGGCTAAAGTCCCCAGCCCCGATGAAGGCTGAGAATTTCCGAACCCTAACCCAGAAGAAGAAGCTACAAGGAAAAGGAAATCTCCGAGCTATTCAGCCGGGAAGGGGACCCAAAAAAAATTAAGGCGAGGAATAGACGACGCTACAACCCAAGGTTTTGGGGTCTTCGCCAAGAACTTCGCGTTAAAACTCAGATCCCAAGAGGGAACTAGCTTTTCCGTCAGGAACTTACGCCTTACAGAAGTCAAGGAACGAGCCAACGTCACCGCTGTACAAACCAAACAACCTTGACTGTGGGGAGGCCTTGAGCTATTCGACCGAAAAATCCAGAAAACGGACGATCGGAGACATCTAACAAAGTCCTCAACGAAAAAATCCACCTCAGGCTGTCCCACCAGAGGAGACGGACGATTCAGGCCTCGACCGGAGTAGACAGAACAACCGAGGAAAGAACGGGGCAGACCTCCGCAATACCGAGCCGCGGCGCCAGAACCGTGCCAACCGAAGAGCAGTCCCAATGCTATTTATGATAAACTAGCACTCCCCCAGGTCGGACTAGAGTCAATCCCAGCCCGAAAGGTAGACAAGTGGGCGACCACACCGAGAAGGCTGCCAGAGGGGAAAAACCGAGGTTAGCTCCACAGAAAAACACAAGTCGAGCCCCGAAAGGTGACCCGAGCCGAGAGCCTGCTTCTGCTCGTAAGCCCGAGCAGAAGCCGAACCAGTGGCGACTGCAAGCAAGAGAGCAGGTGACAAGGTCGTAGAAGAACAGAATGATCCTAGCTACAGGAACTTCTGGACCGAACAACAAAACGGTATCGAGGAGGCAAACAAGACGCCGCTTATCCGGGCTCCCGCGTACGGCAAAGAATGCCACCACGAAGAGGTCCGTGGCAGCACAGTGGCTTCGACACGATATCTCCTGAGGAAAGAAAGTGAAGAGTCCACCAGAGAGGTTGCTACCCGAAAGGGCTGATAACCGACTAAGTGATCACCAAAGCCTCGAGAAGAGGTAGTAACCAACTCGTCAACCAAAACTCGGACTCAGACATGGAAGAATGACTCACAACGGCGGTTTACGCCCCAGAGACATGCCCACGCGGGAGCGAGGAGCTTCCAACCAACTATCAGTCCAGTCATAGACTTTGACCGACTAGAAGAATTGGGGATCAAAATCCCGAATTGGAAGTGGGCAACCCCAATGTCAAGGCTGCGCCAGATCATAAGGACATGAGCCAGAGCGACCGAACGTGCCCCCAGGTCCCCGAGGTACTTAATGGAAAAAGCACAAGTCCAGTCGCACAGCCCGACGTCCAGTCGCAAAGCACAGCGGGAATACAGACCACACTGCCACGACCCACTGCGCAAAGCCTCCAGTGAAGTGCGCGTTCGGAGAACCCACCAACAAGGGAAGACCCCATCGCCGTGATTCCCAGCTTAGGCGTAACGTTGGGACAGAAGGCTTGACAAAAAGAAAAACCCCGCAAGTGAAGGGATCGAAAACGGAGCCTGAAGACCGCTGGGGTGGGGAAAGTGGATCCCCCAAGACAGACCCCCGACGAATCGGGAGCTCACCCCGGGCCTAAAGCCCAGGAATCGCGCTAGGCCCGGACGATCCCCAACGCTAGGCCCGGACGAGGACCAACGCTAAGCCCGTACAACCAGCCCCAAAGAGGGGCAACGTCGAGCTACCAAATCCCATTCCAAGTCTCCCAAGGGAGACAGCAGACCAGACTAGTCAGCCGGGAGCCTAAGGAATGTTAGAACTGTCGAGGCAGCCCCTATCTCCCCAACAACTGGAGAAGGGACCCACGGTCCAAGACACGACCCAACGTTGGGCAGTGTCCCAAGTCAAGTCGAAAGACCTCAAGGGCTAGCCCCAAGGGCGAGAAGTAAGGCCCTGGCACACAGGTAAGGTTAGGCAACAGAGCCCCAACCACGCCGCGCCCAGAACAAACGGAGCCCAGAAGGGGCAAGGGCATCCCCCTGGGTGGGAGCCAAGGCCCAATGAGGGAACCCGAGCAACCACCGTCAAGACTGAATGACCTAAGCCCGAGACCGGCCAGACAGGCTATTGCCCATAGGGCAAACCAGCCTGCTATAAACCGAGGTCTCCGCCCCGCACTAGAGTGGATCACGGCGGGCAGGGAAAAACAGCCAAGACGCAATTTCCAGGTTCCCGTACGGGGGTAGGGCCACTGGGAAGGACATAAGCCCTAAACCCAAGCCTAGGCCGGCCCATTGAAGCCCCTGAAGGGGCCACTTCTAGACCATACATGCACAGGCCTCAAAACCCCGAAAGGGGGCCCAGGTACACACGCAAGCAGCAGAGCAATCAGCCCTAATGCCAGAGGCCAGGCATGCTCGGCTAGGCCCGACAGGGACTCAGCTAAGCTGCATGGAACGAACCCGGGCCAGCTACCCCGAATGGAGATGAAGGTCTAAGCCCAAGTACAAGCTAGGCGATGAAAGCCAAGGCCTAAGGTCCACAGGAGCGCCAATTCTAACTGCCGGCCGACCTCCCAATGAAGTCGGGGCTAAAGACCCAAAGACCTGTACCACGTCAATGGATACATGGTCTTGACCACAAGGGGGAACATACTAACGCCAGATGGCAAATGTCACTAGGCCCGGCTCGGAAGCGATGCTAGGCCCCTCCAATCGATCCCCAGGAGGGGAGCCGCGAAGCTGCCTCATAGCCCAAATCCAGTTCCCCGAAAGAGACAGCGGACCAGGCTAGTTAGCAGTAAGCCTAACAGCGAGAGCCTAGAGCCATGGACCCGCCAAGGCCTAGATGCCTATCGCCTACTGGCCCTATGTTGCCCCCCACAGAACGGGCCCCGATTAGCACCGCGACGGAGCTAGGCTAACACGGGGGGCAAGCAACATCCGCCGCCAACAGAGGCAGCGACGGAAGCGCCGGCTACCCAGAGCCTGAATAATCCCATGGGAGGTAGCAGCCAGGCCAAGGCTACCCAAGTTCGAAAGGAACCGAGCATGAAAGCACCCCGCGGAGCGGGGGCAAGTGTTCACCAGGCTAAGGTCTGGCCCCGATGAAGCTGGCAATCTATAGCAGCACGGCAGGATGCGCCCCAACGCCCAGGCGAGTCTGGCTCAGGCCCTCCACCGGCAGGACAGGATCACCCTAAGCACACCCAACCAAAGAGTTGGGGACCCCTGCATGCAGAAGCTAGGGCAACGTCGTTGAAACCGACCGGTACAACCCCGGGACTACAACAAGTTCTGAGAGGGTTACACACAACACCATAAGGCAAGGCACATGCCAGCCCGATAATGGGTGAAGCCACCTAGGCTAGGCCCCCCCGCGCGGGGTTAGCCCTGCCAAAGAGCCGGACTTGGATAGACCTGAGAGTAAAACCGCCGAGAACCTGCGGGCATCCCCGAGGGGATGCCCGAGAGCCAAAGCGGCGCTACATCCCCGCAAGGGAGAAGGTCGCGGCGCCGAGAGTTGAAAGTCAATACCAGGGAAGGTGGACAAATAACATCCGAGCAACAGCCCCCGTAAGAGGGGCCAGTTTCTCCCCACCGCGTGGTTTTAAGGCCGACCATCAACGCCAACGACGGCGGAATCAACAGCCCCATGCAACGAGCCAAAATTCACCTCCGAGAGGTGAGACGCGATAAAAGGAAGGAGTACTCCGCGCCCGAAGGCGGGGATAAACCCCTAGAAGTCCCGGAAGCACGAGCTATACAAGCCGCGAAGAGAGACCAATAGCGACATAGGCTACGCACGGGAACGCAGCGCGCCCTGAGAGGGCATGCTGCAGCCTGCACTGAGCCCCCCGCGGAGTCAAGCCTCGGAGGCTTGCCCACGGGGCGCCGAGAACGGAAAACACCCACGTGGTGTACCGTAAACGGCAGAAAAACCGTAGCGGGAACTACTGCTGGACGACCGCACCAGTAACCGCACACGTAACCCCGCGTAAGGCGGGGACCCACCTTGTCTAAGCCCGCGCGGCTCCAACCTAGCCCGTGAAAGGCCTGGTGACGCATGCAGCCCGATCCAATTAAACCCCGCTCGGCTAGCGGGCCTAGCCATGCGGGGTGTGCCGAAAAGGCTGAACCTTATCGGGAACTAGCGCGGGAACGATCCTCACCATAACCGGCACGGTACCCCACCCTCGCGTAAACGGGACCAACCTGTCGAAGCGCCGCGCGCCCCCACCCAGCCCGTGTAAGGCCTGGTGAAGCATCCAGCACGAGCCAGATTGACAACCACCGAACCCGCTGTGTCTAGCAGGCTATCCATGTGGGATCAGTGAAGCGTACCCACCGACACCCGCGGGCGCCGGGCTCCGAGGAAACCCCCTCAGGCTTAACGAATCAAGTCCCGAGGCCGGTACCACGGCAGCGCTGTTCATAGTCCGTGGACCCCAAACCACGAGCGCCTGGTGTCGGTACTCTGGCGATGGATCGGCCCGAGAAAACACGGGCGTCACCATAGCCAACACACTGCTACCGGATGGACTGCAGCCGCCCGATCCCACAAGGAAAGGCAGAGCAGACCACGGTAGCCTGCACCGATAATCAACGAGCTAAATCAGGCGAGCCGGCCGCGCGTGCTAGCCAGGCAAGCCCCCTAGGGAGCCCGGCCGACTAGCACACTAAGAAGCACCCGAGGCTGCCATACCGGATGTCGCAGCCGCCAAAATCCCTCGGGAAAAACGCAGAGCAGACCGCGCTAGCCTGTACCGGAGAAGCCCCTAGGGCTAGACCAGCGAGCCAGCGGCCTGTAGCGAGGTAGACGGGCGAACTCCCGAGAGAGAAACGCCCTACTCACGCCATGAAGTACCGAAGCACAACAGCTTTTAGGTGCTTCAAAGCAGCGGGCTGCCCTGGAAGAACCTCGGACCAGAGACCGAACACCACCCCCCCCTTTTTCCTAGCGAAACATAGACAGGGAAACTTTGTTCAATGGCGAACCATTAAAAACAGAAAGGCCACCAAAGCACGCAAACACGTGCGGCAAATGGCTGCCTTTGTTTTACCTTTTTTCCCCACAATAAAAAATCACATGACCGCACGGCGGCAAACAAGGATATTATAGAAAACTCTCCACGGGCGAAAAACAACAGCTATTTCCGACCATGAGAGTGGATATTCCAATTAATATAATCAGAATAAATCCAGTAATGGTGTGTATATCTATAGGAGTATTCCGATCAAAGAAACCCTCATTCTGTAACAATAAAGTCTCAAATTTGGCTGCAGTTAGACAAGAGCCGCGATGAACACGTCCGTTCAGGTTGCTGCCAAAACGGATTAAAGGGAGAGCAAAGGTCAACTGGGTGTGACCTGGAGTCAACACGGGTGGACCATTTTTGCTATGGGGTGGTTTAAATAGGTATTTTGGGGCCTTCCACTTCTCAAAGGGAAATGGCATGTTTCAGTCAACATTGGTGTAAAGGGAATCAGCTCATGTAAGATTTACGGTTCTTGAGTATGAGTTTAATAGCTAAACTTTCTAATACAATAAACAAAACAAGTGCAAACCAATGAGCTGTCTTGTACCGCTTTACTTGATTTGGTGTGATAGAAAATGATGCATGTTCCCAGATGTGTAAAAGTCAGAAATGAGTACACACAACTTGAGTTGTGCAAATTAAAATTCTTTTAAATTTAGACCTTCAAAATTGCTCTTTTCAATGATATATTACTTTACAGAGAATTCCTTTTTATATTTTTACTCAACCATGACAAAAATGATTGAACTTCCTTTTTGAATCAGGCCCTGTGGAAAAACTGCCTGTTATAAGTATATGTTTTTGACCCCATTTTTCATCAGTCCACTTGATATTATTCTCATTAAAAACACCTCTACCCGCTGGATGAAGACATTAATAGCCTCTACAGCAGCCTGGCCTTTCTGCTTGTATCCCAATACAAGGTCAATCCAACAGTGAAGCATCTGTGACACGTGAGGAGCCTCCAAGGCTTGTCTGTGAATCAAGATGAATTGTCTGGCGCTGTTCTTGGCCCAAGGAGGGACCACCACATGGTTAACTTGGGCTCCGTTCTGACGCTTGCCAAATGCATACCCTATAAAAAGTACATATATGAGGAAGTCGGGTTAATCAAATTTTGTGGGAATTTATGTAGGGGTTGGGCAGTTACACACACAAGGATTGAAAGTCCATATCAATTCCAGTACCATCTCAGATTTCAAACCACTGATTACTCACCTTCACTGTTGAGCAAGAATTCTGGAAGAAAGAAGAACTCTGGTATGAGTTCCTTGACATCTGTACTGGACTGAAAAGACGAAAGACGCCAGGAAGTGTTCAGGCAGTGGAAGGTGCGATCAGGAAGATCAAAGTGGTTGTCTGCAAAGGAAATCAAAAGTAGATTATCCAAACTCTTGTATGTAAATACTATTTGCATATCAAAAGAGAGCAAGAAAAGTTATTATCTGTGAATCACCATAGTAAAACAGTTGTTGCACTTTCATATTATCACAAGTTCAGCAAAAAACAAACTCAAATTAACACTCGATGACTATATTGAGACTTGTATCCCACATACAGAACTCTATAAAGAAACTTAAATGCCAAAAGTTCCTCCCGTATTATAAATTGGAAATAACAAAATACTGACCAAGCTTAAAATCTACTAAGGTTCATTCCACACTAAATGCTCTACAAAGTTACACTATCAAATAAAGGAACTGGTTGAAGTCAAACTTTAGAACAAATCAGCATGGAAGAACAATGTTGGAAGAAAATTAGTAACAGAGTCAAATCTCACCTTGATATGATAAGAACATTGAAGTAAACGGTGGCAATCTAACCAGATATTGTAATACTGTTCCACTATTGGAATAATGTGAGCCATAGTGAAAAGGTTGCATCCACATCACCTGTTGTTCTGCGGGACCAACCTTGTCGTACTCTTCTTTTAATACCTACAAAACAAAACCAAATGTGGATAGCTGTAACTGGATGGAAAGAATATAAGTTTTTTCTACAAATGTTGTAGTAAACATTTCTGCAGAGGTATGTTGAATATTTTTAACTAAATGATTAACAACTTACTGCCTGTTTAAGATTTGTGCAAATGAGTTTCATTTTACACAAGATTCAAACTGATGTTATTACACCAGATGCATTGTTAATTTAAATGGTAATGCAATTAGGAGTCAGAATTATGATTGATTACTATTTTATGTAATCACCTCGGTCCAAACTTGCCTACAAACTGTGTGTAACACCAGTCTTGAAATTAACTCTTCCTATGACATCAATACAATTTGACACTAAATCATTAGGGTTTGCATAAGGACTTTAATATTTTTTCTTATCCATTCTAGCATCTTGTCAGTACCTACCTTGTATGTGTCCTTATATTTTTCTTCCATCTCTGTTGATTGCACAGCAACTGGTTTACTGAGATCCCTGTATAAAGAAAACATACCAGAGTACAAATTTAACTAGAGGCAAATTGTGCTCAAAGAGCACGAACCTAGCCGTGGGGACAAATGATCACTTGCTGACTAGGCGAAACATCTGTTTAAATGTCATGTTAAGGGACACTTTGGCTGAATGACCACTTGCTGATCACTGATCAAAATTTTGTTTACATCTTATATGCACTGACCATAGACAATGAATGTGCACAACTGTCGTAATCAGCGCGCATTATTTGTCAGAGAAGGACCGGAAGTTCCCTTTTAATGACCTTTGACCCCCACGCTGAGTACAACTTTGGAGAAGGGTCTCAAGCTGCTTCATATGCATGAGTCATGTGACCATGGTACCTTGCATATAACAGATATGAATTTTTGAAGATATTTTACATTAAGACCGGAAGTTCCCCTTTAATGACCTTTGACATGCATGTTGTGCACAACTTCGGTGAAGGGTCTTAAGCTGCTTCATATGCATGGGTCACATGACCATGCTACCTTGCATATAACAGTTATGAATTTTTGAAGATTTTTTACATTAAGACCGGAAGTTCCCCTTTTAATGACCTTTGCCCTGCATGCTGAGTACAACTTTGGTGAAGGGTCTCAAGCTGCTTCATATGCATGAGTCACGGGACCATGGTACCTTGCAAATGAGAGATATGAATTTTTGAAGATTTTTCACATTAAGACCGAAAGTTCCCCTTTAATGACCTTTGACCCCCATGTTGAGCACAACTTTGGTGAAGGGTCTCAAGCTGGTTCATATGCATGAGTCATGTGACCATGCTACCTTGCGTATAACAAATATGAATTTTTGAATTCATACCGGAAGTGTCCCCTTAATGACCCCTTAATGACCTTCGATCGAAATTGTGTGTACACACCATAGGGGCCTTGGGTCAGCGGTTCTTCTGAGCAAGTCTAGTGATTATAGCAATTGATTTGTGGAACAAGAAGGAATTTATAGAGTTCCGACGAATGCCCCTTTAATCGGCCCACATGACCTTTGACCCCAATCTGTGTACACCCCATAGGGGTCTTGGGTCAGTGGTTCTTCTGACAACATCCGGTGGTCATAGCACTAATTCTGTGGCAGAAGAAGGCTTTTATAGAGTTCCAACGAATGCCCCTTTAATCGGCCCACATGATCTTTGACCCCAATCTGTGTACACCCAATAGGGGCCTTGGGTCAGTGGTTCTTCTAACCAATTTTCGTGGCAATCGGATAAACCGTGTGGCACTAGTAGCACTTTGAAGCAACCGGAAGTGCGTGGGAAACAAGAAAGAAAGAAAGAAACCACTCAAATACAAGACCTAGCCGTGCTATGCACACGGCTAGGTAACTTGATTTCACACCAAACACAAGATATGGACCAAAAATACACACAAAGAAATTTACAAATGCATTGGCCTATTTAAAAAGCACTTTGTTCTTTGAAAATGGTTTAACATGAATACCTTCACTATAAAGGAACATATCAAAAGGTTTAAAAATTACTAGTCTACTTTGATGTATTGAGTGATTGGATTAAAGCTGATGGGATTGCACACTTAATTCAAAATTAGATATATTAGGCAGTAGGAAACCCAAAATTCAGCTTAAAAATGACCTATCTGAAGCAGTGTTGACACTCTTCCTAAAAATGTGGCACAAACTTATGCCCAGATCATTTGAGTATAAAGATACATGGTGAGAATCGTACTGAATTCAGTCAGTCTTCTTTGTACAACTGCATTAAGTCAACTTTGTTTGAATAAGGCATAAAAGTAGTCATTTCCAAGTGTTTTACAGCAGAGCAATACAAAGGCTCTTGATAAGTGGACCTTGATTGGAAAGCATGGGTCAACCTCAACAGACTCAGAACTGACATTGGCTGTAAAAAGCACTTCCTTCATAATGATCAGTGCAGAATTTTACCAAACTGATTGTGGAGAGCCACAAACCATTAGCCACATCATAAATGACTGTGAGGTCTACAATTTCCCCAAGAGGAATCCCAGGCCTGATCAACCTGGACGATGAAACTATCAGCAGGTTAAAGATGGATCTTCCACTGTGATTTTGGACTTACACAAATGGACGAACGAACAAGTCTCTGAGACTGTGGAGGAGACAAGTATCAAATTTGGTTGAAATTGTCCCAGATGATTCAAGCATGGTCTTTTAATGTTATTGTATTAGATAGAATATAACAAAAATGACATTACCAAAATATGACTATTTAAGGGTTGATTCTTAGACTCTGGTAGATTCATAACATCCCTTACAAAATACATGTAAAAATGCTTACTTTTTAGCCATATTTCAAGAAGTGGACTCCACTCAAAGTTGAGTTGTATCACTAGACAGGACTCGCTATGATTACGGACCAGTAACATTTCCACCTGGTATCTCTTTTGTATCTTTTTCATTACAAAATGTAGGGCCCTATTTTTGCAAGTACCAGGAGTAGTACTACCAGTGTTATGTTAATTACCTGTAAATAGATGATTGTTAAGATCAAGCTCTTCATTAACTATAATCACATAAAACAACATGGGGAAGACAGGATACTGCATGAGGTCATTAAAAGACCTTCCTCCCAGCTGTTAGGATGGGTGATGTACTCAAAGTTTGTCATCTGCCCATGACACCAGGCCTCTGTCACAGCTGAAACAGTGTCTACTTCCAACAGGTTGGGTAAGTCTTGAGACTTCACTTGCTGATGAAGGCTATCACGCTCCTACAGGATGTAGAGAGGCAAATGCACAGTGATATCACAGTTCAATTGGACATAGAAAATATAATGGCTTCAGGTCAGGCCAGGTCAGGTCAGGCTTTTCTTGAGAGCGATATGGTATCCTGGTAAACCAGTTATACCTGTCCCAGAGCTGGGTTGTTGGCAGCCTAAACTGTCACCCATCGAGTTTCTAATGAAATCGAGGAGGAGGGTAGTGGCTTTACCAATGGTAGAATAAAAAAAGAAGATCTACCTACATGGGTATCAGCTATGGAGAGCCAATGGTGGCCATCCAGCACATTGACATCCGGAAGGGCCAATCTTTTCAATTATCTTTTGCTCCAATAAAGCCTCAAACACATATTGCTTCGTATGTAGGTGGATCCCTGGCCACCCCCGAGCGGTACAAACCGGATTTAAAACTTTGGTTGACAACTACTAGTAGTCTTAGATCAGTGGTTTTTTGGGCATGGCTTATTTGGGAATCATCTCAAAAGTCACTGACTTAATGTTTTAATCTATACAGAATGTACCACAGTTGAAAGATTCATATTTGCTTTCACACACCTTTCCATTCTCGAAAGCGAGTTAGAAGTGTCTGTCCATTAGTAAGGAAGATCTCCAGAAGCATTATCTCGTACCTGATACCATCGCAGTTGAATCTCTTGATGTCTTCATACATCCAACTAATGGTCATTATCTCACGCTCACGCCATCATCGCATCTGAAAGAAAGTTGCAAGAGACAATTTGCATGAATTCCAAAATCTGGTTTAAAGGAGAACCGTATAACACACAATTATACATATACCTCTCTGCAAAATAATTATTGACTACATATCGAGTGGTTTCATTTCACATCGAAAAAACAGAATCACACAAACCATAAAATGAATAAAAAACATTTTGTCCCTGAACATGCGCTATTTGAAATTCGCGCACCGTGTATATGGGATATGTATATAGTGTTTCGGCGATAACGGACGGCAGCAGTAGCGTAAAACATCCACCTTCACATGTGATGGCTGTTATAATGTATATTTCCTATGGCGTGTATGACGCAAACGTGCCGGCCGGATCGCATAACAGTATACACTGGCGCGATTTTTATAGCACCATGGTCAGACTAGATGGTTTTAATTCATTTTTTGGTAATATAATTCTGTTTTTTCGATTAAACCACTCGATATGTAGTCATACTGATTTTATAGAGTATATTGTATAATAGTATTTGTTAACGGGTTTCACTTTAATAAATAATACAAAGACAGTAATAAGATATGGTATGGGTTGTAAAAGTGCCATCAAGGCCAATGACAGTTTAGAGCGGGTTTTCAATTATCATATCAGTGGAGGGAAACGTTATACTGTAAGTTTTCACTGGATGATACCCTTGAAAGATATTTTCATATTACACTACTCAACTTGAAATTGCTTAGGATAATATATCTCATATTCTCATTGCTCATACCATAGCTACTCTTTGAACTTCCATTGGTATGCAACGTATAGTACCAGCGTGCATTGTAGTGTCTATGTAGAGCACGTAATAACGTCCCCTGGCCGGGTACTGATTCTTCTCCGGGATAGTGGAACTTCCACGGAATGTCCCGCTGCTCGCACAATGGCTGCAGTATTCAACAAAATTTACCATCACAGCAGACGACTTTTGGGTCGATTTGTTTTGCATTCACGCAAAGAATGAGAAGAAAAGTCAGAATCAATTCCAGCAAAATACTAAGCGTGCAAATGAAAAGGCTGGTCGCAGTTCCGTGCTTTCCATTGTTGCGTGTGGGAGGATGCGGCAGGATCGACTTGAAATTTACGGAGTCAGAACTAGATTTCTTTCGAAGGGTTTTGGCTAAGTGCAAACGGGGGGGGGCAAGTAAAGGGCGATAAATAACTGCGTCCAGCTTCGCATTGATAAATGCCAACATGGATTATGCCGATATCTGAGATCTCCACCTTTCAACAAGTCAGTGACTATTATCAGAGATAGGACATTTCTACAGACCAATGAGCATTCAAAGCAGCACTTTGTGAGCTGAAAGATGAGGATCTTGGCAATCGTAATCCTCAATCACTGCGAATTGTGGATGTGGATTTGAAGCTTTTGTACTCACAGTTAAATTGTGATAACCCTGTTCAACTGCAAGAGAAGGTTCAGTTCACATTCGTTTTTACCTTTTTCAGACGCGGTTCGGAAAACATGCATTGAATGACAAAGTCCCATTCATTCCTTAAGACCATACTGAACAGGTGAAAGATGTGTTGCCAAGCGCGACGAACTGACAAAGAACCACCAAGGTAGGGAAAGTCATACGGCAGTAATAGCCTGAAATGCCTGGCGATAGCAAATGTCCAGTTGCGCCATATTTGAAACACATCTTAATCTTCATCCACAATGCTAGTCTTTGTGGGCGAGACCCAAACCTAGTATGATTTCTTATGACGGCAGACAAGAAGATCGTGTGTGGTTATAGGTTGTGTGGTATAGTAAGAGCCCCATCGGAAAATCTATGTTGGGAAAATTTATGAAAGGGCTCAGTACCAATTACAGCTTATCGCAAATATACACAAACCATCTCAATAAGAGTAAATGGGTGCAACAATCCTCACCAGGAAGAAATATGCTGTCTCCCAAATTAAGTCTGTGACAGGTCATCGATCCGTGGAGCAGTATTTAGCAAAATATCAGATGGTTGCAGAGAGGAAAGTGAGAGATGGGTCAGACTCTCAGTAAAAGTGTTAAGCAAAGTGAAGCCTAGTGTTGAGCCAAGGTATTGCACTTCAAAATCAACGCCGGAAGTGCATGATTCAGCAATGAACAGAAGCATGAGAAGTACGTCAACATGCTCCAGACCTCCAGCATCTCATGTAGCCAGTGTAGGCCTAGGCCTGCTCTCTACCAAATGAATATGTGCAAGAACAGAGTAATGTCACATCATCTTTGCATCCTACCTTCCTTGCCACATATCATCACGAGATTTGCTTAACTTGATTTTTTTGCTCATGGAATATGCCACTAGCAGTAAGAATTGAAACCCATTGACGTGAACCTGAGTCCTCCTATCTGAGACCTTACAAATGACCCTAGACAGGGATTAAGTGGTTGTTAGAAAAAAATCCTACAAATCTGTATTTGAGCGAGCGAAGCTAGCTCGCCGAGCGCGCAAGCGCGACGCGCGCTCACGGTGGTCAAGGGGGCGGAGCGCCCCTTGCAGTGGTAGAAGGGCAGGCCCCCTATTGAGAAATATTGTGGATTTAGCACTGTAAATGAAGCAATTTCTTGACTATTTTCAAATAAAAAACATGATTAAAAAGCAGATTACTAAGTGTTGATAATTTAACTGAATGAATACATGTACATAGGCTACTATTCCGTTTATGTATTTTTTTTTTACCAACATGGCCGACAAGATCGCCTATTCCCACCTTTCCCATACGTCAATCGCATTTGCAAATGATGCATCTGGCATAACCAGGCTTCACCAAGTTTGCGAATATATTCCGACAAAAAATGCCCGTCTGTGTCCTTTTCCTCGAGCATCAGCCATTCCACTTCTCCCATACATCTTTATCTATCACACGGATATTCGCCGTTCGATCAACCTCCCATTACTGTAGTATCATCAAATTATGCCGTATTTCCAATAGACCCAACAGTCTAGTCAATCAGCAATGATAATTTACGCACCGAAAACACACCTTTTACGTGGAACGCCATTTTAAAAAACATCGATAACATGACCTGCTGGTGACTGCAACGTACCGATAGGCTCAACCGCAGTTGTTTTCATTAGCACGCAGCGGGGAACATACATCAATTATTACGGGATTTTTTAGGATTTTTTATTTTCGGCACGATTTCTTCCAGAATTTTTTCCGGGAAAACCGGAAAAATCCGGAAGACTTACATCCCTTGCACCATAGTTTGAAAACAATCAACTGAAGCAATATGGTCACACGCAATACCATGAATTCAAGGTCAGGTAGGCCTATTGACATCCCTCTATAATGCGACCAAGTCAATGTTCGGCACACCACACCACACCTCAAGGGTCTGCCTTTTTTCACAGTGTGTACAATCAAAACTAGAGTTATCAATGTTCAATCCCCCCCCCCAAAAGCCTTAAATACAAAGAAAAAGAGAAACTGCTACATATGTTGAACTTTTAGAATTAATTTTGAAAACAGGTATTTTGGACTTTTGTCTTTTGGAACTTTTCTGCATTTGATGTGTTCTAATGAATTTACGGACCTTTAATACTTGACACTGACATTTACTGCAGCTTGAAGGAGGAATAGTATTCGATATGATTCAGCGAATGGAGATTGTAGCCACATTGAAAAGCCACTGAAAAGAGGTAAGTAAACTATTGATTATTTTTGAAATTCATATGGACCTAGGAAGTTTAGGTCTTTGTATTCATGTCTACTGAATGATAAAATCGTTAACCCCCGTTTGTCATGCAATACGGAAAAATACCTATGGTGGGGGCAGTATCACATTGGCCTGCGGCCTCATATGATACGGCACCCAACCATAGGTATTTTCCGTATGCATGAGTGCAAACAGAGGATAACTAATAGTGTTCAATGCAGTAAATAAAGTGGCACTTTAGCACATGGGTGTTACTAATGGGCATAGTTTGACCATATACAATGAAAATGATGTCAGAAATTTGTGGCACATATTCAATCAACACATCTGATTTCAAAAGGTATCTTGTAGGTTAAGGCTCACCTGGTTATAACTAGGATCTTTAATGGGCTCTCAACAACAAAGTACATACTAGAAACACCCTCCAAAAGGAGAAACAATTGATTGAGAGATTATGTTACTGTAATCCAGAAAACAGGAGAAATATCAATGGGTGCAGTCTACAATACAGGATACAATATTTATCACAAAAAGCTCAGGTGACTACCAAAAAATATCATATTGGAATATCATGGCTTGTCCTCAATGCAGCAAAAAAACCAAGTTGACTAGAAGACATTGATATAACGACCAGCTTATGAATGAGATACAACGAAGAGAGACAAGGAAAAATGGCCTAATTATTAGTTTTGAAATTTCTGGTATTAGCAATTATTTCCTCATGTGAGTGCAACAAGGTTGTAATAGCAATAGCTGCCTTTTATCAGAATTCCCATCAAACACTATTATGCCAAGACTTTGGTCAGTGACTCTTAAACTGTTCTTCAGGCAACAACGAGCGCCTAAAAGACCCCATTTCAAGAGACCATTGACTCAAGGAAAGATAATTAAGAGAATATCCAATACATGGCAAGCCCACTCAGAATGGTCACATGCAGCTATTACACATGACCGTGTTGCACTCACACAAACAATTAACTTACAAGGAGAGATAAACCAGCGGTCTCAGCAAATGGTGTAACATGCTTACAGGAAAAGCACCACTATAAGAAAACAAGCACACAAACATTAGCAATGAACGTCACGACAATGGTATAAGAAAAATTGGTAGGACACGCGAACAAATCTACACCCGAAAAGAAAAAAATCCTCTGACATCAACACACTCACTAATGCTAACTCATACGCCACACATGCGAACACGCGACATCGTCATCTCCACCTGACCTTTATCACACCCTGTGCATCTTAATTCAAACTACATCACCTGATCCTTTTATGCATTTGAAGCTTTCTCTTGAAGCTCTGATGAGCTTAACGACTGCTCTATATCTTCAAACAGGTAATCTAATGGGATGGAGGGAAAATGCTGTAAGTTTTCTTCTCTCGGGTAGAAGGACTTCTCTGATAATTCCCAGATGGCAGAGTTGGAGTCTACGGACGTACTCTAGCAGGGGCCCTATGTGGGGTCCAACTGCCAGGAAGAAGGACAGCATTCCTTGTCAACCATAGGCTCTGAAAACGGACATAAGACATACAAAATGCAGTGACTTGTGAAAGGAGCCATTTCGAACTGTATAATGCTTCCACATGTTTGGTGAAACTTGTCAATTAACAGGCTGAATTACCACACTGAGGGTATCAGTTTTCTAAATCTCCGAACTAATTTTATGCTTGACTGTCACTTTGTAATAATCACCAAAAAATCTGGCATGAGAATCATCTTTGCAAAAAAAAATGAAAGTGGCAAAAAAAAACTGAAATCCAGCAAAATACCAACATCAGCTGAAAAATATGTAAAATGCATAAATTCAGGCAAAACTAGAATTTCGCGGGTTCTCGGCTTTGTGCTTGTTAATTCAAAGAATATAAGATGTGGGCCGCTCTTCGCTCTAGTGACCTTGAACTTGGCATATGACCTTTGGACCTCATCACATATGAGGGATCCCTGGTGAAATTATGACACAAGTTTGGTTCCATTAAAAAAAAAAAATACACCGGTCATCGGACCGCTTGTGTCGCCCGCCGTTATGGTTAGTGAATGATAGGCCAACATGACCTTTGAACTTGATAGTGACCTTTGGACCTCAGCAACAAATGGGGGAGGGATCCATGTTGCACCTAGATTCAAGTTGGTTCCAATTGAACTTCAACTTTTCATATGAGGTCATTTTACATTTTCAGCCTATTTTACACTTCGTGACCTCACATGACCTTTGACTTGGCATGTGACTTTGACCTCATCAACAAATGAGGGATCCCAGATTGCACCTTGATTCAAGTTTGGTTCCAAGTGAACTTCAAATTTTCATAGAGGTCAATTTTACCTTTCCAGCCTATTTTACAACTTGACCTCACATGACCTTTGACCCTTGGCAGTGACCTTTGACCCATCAACAAGTGGGGGTGCCATGTTGCACCTGTTGGTTTAAATCCATCAAAATGGGGATATTCATGCCAAATGTTAACCCTTTTTCACAACAGACATCAACAACAGACATCAACAAAGGATACAACAACAGTGGGACAAAGTGATCCCTATGGTCTTCCTCCTTAGGGCAGGCGACACAAAAACTAACTTTGTGACACACCCACACATAATCAAACTCTACAACACGCACAACGGGATTGCAAAGTGGTCCTCCAGCATAGCTGGCGGCCCACAAAATTCAGTTTTTAAACTGACAATTCTGATGCCTGGCAAAAAACGCTAGAAGCTGAAATTATAATTAAGCCCAAGGTTCTCCACAAGTCTGAAAAACGATTTTATTGTCCAATCTGGTGATGCCTACAAGTTAAATTCATCAACATTTTTTTTATATTAAATGGCTATTCATTTACCACCACCGAATGTTAAAAGATTTGTAAACACTATAATTATTAGAGTAATTAACATTCAGTTCTTAAAGGTATTCTAGGAGTTCCATCACCATGGAGCTAAAAACAAAAAAAATGAGTACCTTTCATGCGTGAGGTTCTGTATGAGATCATGCCATGCTGTCCTCACATCCAGGCTGTGGA
>JAMKCH010019824.1:0-44083 GCA_023653785.1 Ophioderma brevispina
TATAAACACTTTACTTTGTTATCAATATATAGTGTCATTTTTCTGGATGAAGGAATTTGGACACAAAAATTGTATTTTATAATATGCTGAAGCCGTAAATTATATTAGCCCTGGCATTCGCTTTAATAAGAATGCAACTGACCGTTAAATGGCAGCTATTGCCCCAGATGGGGCTTTTGCATTAAACCCTTGATATGAGCATGGCCAAATCTTCTCAGGGCATTTCGTGATCCACAACCTCGTCCCCTCGATTTACCTCAAAATTGTTGAGTTTTAATAGCATCTGAACAGCTAGACTTAGTAATCCATGTGTACCAATCTTACGTGCAAAACGGTCTTGTCTGGAAGAAATTTGCAATTTTGTATTTTCTGTCCATAAATGGACAAATATTACAGCCAGGGGGCCTATGGGACGTGGGAATCAAGCATGAATAACACAAAACCGCAAGCTCGGGATTCAACTCAAATTTGTGAATAAGCTTTTCTCAAGGATATCTAGTGAACCAAACATAAAACAGAAGGTGCTGGATCACGATAGCACCTTTAAAGGCCCAGGGCTTTTGTGGCCTTTTGGTGCCAAACAGCACTATTGACTCCAATCGCCCAATGTGAGAAGTTCCCAATTTCCAGTTCATCAGACTTTCCTGCAAATGCACAAATCGAGCGGTGCCTGTATTAACCAAAGGCATATTAGTCTCCCCAGCTCAAGTAAGACAATCGAGTAAATGCAGTAACGCTATCCATTCACAGCCGCATTGGTTCCACACGTGATGCACACCTTAAAGGAGACCCGTATAAACAAATAATATTATCATATATCCATAAAATAATTATTGACCACAATCGAGTGGTTTCGTCTAAAAAAGATATCAGATTAACCATAACAATGGATTAAAACCATGAGTCTGACCAAGTGCTATTTAAAAAGCTCGCTAACGTATTATGCGGATACGGCCGGCACGTTTGCGTATACATGCCATAGGAAATACACATTATGAAGCCCTCATGTGAAGGTGTATGGACACTACTGTGCCGTACGTATTGCTAACACGCATACATGTCCCATATATTATCCCAGCGCGAATTTCAAATACCGCATGTGTTGTCAGACAAAAAGGTTTTTTTTTGGTGAACTAGTATAATATGTTTATCGATTGTGAAACTAATCTTATGTGTTCAAGAAAATTATTTTATAGAGTAAATTGTATTAGTTATTCTTAGTTCAGGTTTTCTTTAACAAGCAGGTTATGAGAGTGCCCAGTGTTGGATCCAATATTCATCAAAACGGGCTCCAAAGTACAGTTCACCTCATGTTAAAACTATACATTGCTACTTATTCTCATAGGCTGATTTGGAAAGGGAACCTAACTTTAGACCTGGGTTTTTTAAACTAGGGTTAGTCTACATGAGTGGACCCTCAAAATACTGTTAAAGTTAAATGTAACGGTGGAGCAAAAGTTCCTCATGGATGGGCCAATTACAAGCACATTTTGGAGTATGTTGGAAGGAAAAGGTCCGCTCATGTTAGTCTAACCATAGTTTAACCCACGTATAAAGGTAGAATCCCTTTCAGAATACCAGCCATACTCTTTAGTCAGGTACCCTACTGGCTGGGGATTATACTATGCTAGTTCACCTTGGGGTTACAATAATAACCCTACTGAAATAAAAAGTTCTGGAATTGAATAAGTCTGTTGCAAATTAACACACAATTTACATGTCCTTGAGCTCCCCTGCTTGGGAGTTCCGGAACCTGACCCATCGACACAATTGTTATGACAAAATTTATGATCGGAAACCTATTAAGGTGAGGTGTTTCTGTCGGAATCACTTCTGAAAGAAGTTTATAAAGTAAGTCAGATGGGTCAGGTTACGGATCTGTAAATGGAAGTACCTAGACATGTTACTTCACATATACATGAGCTTCTGTAATTACAATCCTTTTTGTCAACATTTCAACATGTATTAACTCTGCATTTTTTCCAGACCTACTGTTGATAACACAAGTCAAATTTTATGATAACTAAGCCTGTAATTCATATAATAGTAAATGCAATAGCTTTGCCAATGTACGGTTGGTAACACACTACTCCAGGGGTGTCAAACCTGGGCCGCCGGCGCCATTGCGGCCCGCTAAGAGCTCTCATGCGGCACGCGACGGGTACTTCCCAGAAAAATAAAATACATAATATCTTAAATAATGATTTTTTTTAAATGTCATGTGAATGAGTTCAATTTCCTCATACTAAAACCAAACTTTTTCAACATGCCAAAATTTTCAAAAATTTGCTAAAAAGGTAAGTGTCACAAAAATGGAAAAATTGTGTTAAACTTGACCCAAAATCTGCATCCCTGGTATTGCTATGGGGAGGTTGGGTAGCAAATGATGGTCAGTTAATTATACAAGGGTTTTCTATTTACATACTTTTAAGGCACGTCATAAACCAAACTTGAGAGCCCCGATTACTTGTTGCGGCCCGCAGCCTAGTTGTGGATTCAAACCAATGCGGCCCAATGCATCAAAAGGTTGCACCCCCATGCACTACTCCATTAAATTTGATCCCTGTGGCCATTGTGAGATATATAAATACCTGAATCTGTTGGACAGAAATGAATGATTGAGCAAAAATAAAAAATATGATAGAAATCTTATCTGTAGAATAACAACATAAAAAACAGGGTGAGGAACACAAGGTGCAACACTATCGAACTACCAAAGATGACTTCAAGAACAACTCGGGTAAAACAAAACACCTCACACACGACAAAGAAACAAAAAATTAATTTGTCAAATAATTCTTAAAAAAGTCCAACTTTGTTATCTTTTTTTCATACTCCTGAGTTTCATACCTGGTCTACTTTCAAACCCAATATCTATTCAAATACCCGATTCCATTTGAAATGTCTAATCTAGGCTCAAGTGGGGATCATCCTATATTAATATATAATTCATACACTTTCTTGGCTAATGTGAATAAGAGCACATTCAAATATCATTATTCTACGAAAATACTGATTGGCTTACAAGTGCAACTGCCATTGATTAAGAAACCATTTGAGTAGTATGCGTTTTGCATTAAGCTTTGCAATTAATACACACACATGAACCACAAGACATCCAATAAAAGCTGCGATGAAATCAAGGCATATTACATAAAACACTTTCTTTCCACCTCAAATTTGCCTATTCTTACCGTAACTTCTCCTATATTTGAGAATAGTACATTTCGCTTTGATGACAAATACAGTAGAACGTAATAAAATAGCAAGTCTCTTTTTAGTACTCGTAATCTCAAAATTTTCAGCTCAGAACACTTCGCAGCCTTACTTTTCAACAGGATATAGTATCAAGTATTTGTGAGATATTTACATAATTATTTAGCTACAGTTCATAGTTGTATACATAGCTATCTACATAATAAGTGATAACGGTAAAATATTCTTTCTTCAGAATACTATACCTTTCCCCCGGACCTTACCATACTAGAATTGACTTGTTTTTAAGGAGAGTATGCCCACGTTGATGAAAGTCAGTCACTAATGAGATTCACTGACATCCCGCGCACAGAATAATTGAAAGTTACGAGCTCGAGACTCTGTTATGCGATGTCTATGTCATCAGACTTGCACGCGGGGCTGGCTGTGTGCCCATTGCATTATGCAGGCCATTGTAACTGTCCCTGCTGCTGTCGAAGCTCTGCAAATGTCCAACTTCGATTACAGGAATCGGCAGACTGTTACAGCAAAGGCCTGTATTTTCTCACATATACATCATACTTGTAGAGTATTGCTAAGAAATAAAGGCCATTCATGAAGGACTAACCCCTGTTGTAAAAGTGCAACGAGAGATTTTGAGGCCACCCAAATAATGTGCGCATAATAGTAATTTTTATTTAGATTAGACACTCAATAGAGTATTACCTTGTATTTGGCTAACAGAAAGGTCTTAAAGAGAGAAAAAAGGCAATTGATGTGATTATATTTCAATCGAAAACGGTTAGGGTGATTTTAATTTGATCCTATACGAAATTAGAAATTCCACATTTTTTATACCAAAGAAACATTCCTCAGCTTATCCTTCCGATGGAGAAATTTTTGAGGAAGCATACAACAGGGCCAAAAATCAGTACTTTCAAATTTTTTAGGACACCAATATGTGAATCTACTAGTTGCACCTTTAAACCCAAGTTTAAAGTTATCCTTTCAAGAACACAAGAGTTTATGATCTCATTTCACCCACAGTTATGGGTCTTCCCTTGGTCTAGATCAGCGCTTTGTAGCCATGGATTTGTACAAATCAAATTGCATTATTGGCATACACGCTGGCTCATAATTTCTTAGTAAGAACGTACGCCCCCTTTCCGCCAAAACAGCAGATCATGTTGCACATAGACACGCTACACGAACCGTCAATGTGCATGTTTGTTATGCCCAAGAAATATGAGTACAGTAAATTCACTGTCATCCCAAATTGGAATATAAGTATTGTATACACCCCACCAATAAATTAGAAACATTACAATGTTGTTAAATGAAAGTGCCCATGGCTCTTTCAATTTTTTTTGATAGGGAGGATACATACACATGCCAACTGAGGTACACAGCTAAGAAGATGGGGTGTTGAGATCTTAAGTGAAGGAGAACGTATGTGCAAAAAGAACTATAGACTATAGGATACCGTTGTTGTTCTAATAAACGCCCCCTGCTCTAATAAAGACCACCCCAAGGAGGTGGGGAGGGGAAAAGAAAGGCGAACAAAGAGCGAGATGGGACAGACTAAGGATCGTAAACGGGAGGGAAAGGTAGAAAGAGGTATTAGAATGATGTTGAATAAATGCTTTATGACCCACGTGTTGTTTATAATAGCCCTGGGTTGCAATCCCAGACGCATGCACTGAACACCCTTTTATAAAAAAAAAAACGGTCGTAACAGTGATTTTTGCGGGTATTTTTTACTCCTTCTATTCTTTGACTGTTAACCTCCCACCACGCCCCCCTTTTGGAAAAACGCATGCCCACGGGCGTTTATTGGAACAATACGGTACATATTGTCTATATAGTACCACTTTGATGTCAAAATGCCATTATAAATATAATTTTAAAAAAAAAAAAAGGCAAATTAAAAAAAATCTACCAACCTTCATTTCAGAAGAATTGTGTTATATCAGCTGACAAACCTCAAACCCAAGTGTATTTTAAAGCTGACTCAGCAATTTCGCAAATATATTTTTATTTTGTGTAGTTATTTAAAAATATCAGCTAGAACTAGGCTCGGGTTCGTCACCCAGTCCTTCCAACCTTCAAGGCCTTTCAAGGGACTTTAAGGATTTAATGAGCTAATTTCAAGGACCTAAGTTGTAACTAATGTTGTACGGAATTTCTGTATTCCCTACGAAAATGATGCAAAATTCAATCGTGATAGCAAGCACTGACGTGGGCTCAGGAAAGGACCCGCGCAGGAATGACGCAATGCCCTTTCTCTTTGAGACGCACTCCACACTCAAAAATACGGGAGAAAATGGTCGCGTATTGAACACATGTGTACCTCATTCAAATATTGTAAGATTGTTTATAGTTATGTGGGAACACTTGGTAGGAACTCACCCATGAAATTTAACAAAACAGTTGAGTCATCATAGCCTATATGGGTTTATCATGCACGTGTGTGCAGGTCATGACGTCACGAGTCAAGTGGAATCTTTTAGCTCTTAGCAATGTATCAGATTTGAACGCACACTTTATACAGGGATTAAACTGAGTATAAACCAGATGCACAAGTCAAGTCAAGTCCAAAAATTTTTTTCACTTTATGGTCTTTGCAAGGCTGTGTGTTAACGGTATTAGATATTTCAACATTTTGATGCTGCAGCGTTTGTTTTCAAGCAATCCCTGCATTCAAACACTTTAATTACTTACCACTTTGCTGGCCCACCATACACAATCACTAGTCAACTCATTACAAATATCAAGTTCACGCAATTACATCTCCACTGAAATTGAGTCCAAAAACATCAACAAAATTATGGGTTACATGATGACAACCATGTGAAGGGACCCCATCCACAGAGTAAGTACACACATGGCAGGCGGATGGAGAGTTTTACTTCATTAGGTAAGTTGCCCGCTTTCCGCACATGTTAAAAATCACCAAACATTCAAAATAATCACGTAGGATAAATACAGATCTCATAATTAAGGTACGTTAAGAAATTTAGGATCAAATATTCAAAGTTTACAGTTTTCAGCATGTAGTAACAGAACCCAAATTAGTGCCTTCTGCACGACACGACCCTTACACGAAAATGTGGTGCTGGACCCAAGTATGCCTCGCGCAATGGCCACATTATTTTAAAACATCCGAAAATAGCCAAGAATCCCGCCCCGCCCACGCGATAAATAACATTTTCAAAAAAAACAGAAGTGTATGTGACTTGACATGATGGTATAAATAGTGGTAGTCGTCAAACTTAACTCAAGTTCATTTTACTCTTGTTCAAGTTTACTGTAGCCCTATATAGTCGCACTCGACCCCCCACCGACTATCGGAACTAATCAGGGGCGGAGTCAGGAATTATCAATAGGGGGGGCGCCCGGCACTATTCTTTAAAACCGATTTTTTTGTCACTCAGCTTCTAAATTCTGGAAGAGGGGGGGGGGATAGTGGGAACACTATATTTATAATTTTTTTTCAAGCTCAGCGCACCCCAAACAAAAAACAACAGGGAAGACACCCCCCTGCTCTTACAGAATTTCAAACAGAGTATTTAATAAAAAAAATGTGTCTAAAATTTGTACAAAATTTAGTCGGGAAGGGGGCCCACAAAAGGTCATTTTCCTAGATGTATACAGGGCGCCCGGCGCCCTGTGCGGCAAAAAAGGCATTTTCTACATCTACAAGGCGCCCGGCCCCCTTTGGTTGCAAAAAAATAGGGGGGGCGCGTGCGGGTGGCCACCATAAATCAGCCTATGTGATGTCAGCTGTCAAGAAATGTCAATATTTCTGAATATGCACTGAAATAACCAGGCCATGCGGGCACTTCGACCCAACTTGCTGATAGTGACCAACTCTAAAACATGTGGAAATAGAACCTTGTACAGATCAATAAAATTGTATAAACAAAACACTGAAATACATCCTATCCTACCCCCCCCACTGTATCAACATTTACTTACACAAAAATATTTTGTCGTCACGCATAAATTACGACATGTTCCACACACACCTTACGTATTTTGCACTGTTCATCATTTTCAATTGATCTGAAAAATTGTTATGACCAAGGCTCTCAGGCTTCAATACAGCACAAACTCCATGTCTGTCAAGTTATTCAACATCTAGAGCCCCGCGCTCCCGCGCGGGCAATAAGCTCAGCAATTTAGTATCAATTCCCTTGGCACGGTTTAGTAGCTTTCATTCACTATTGTATTTTAAAAAGTAGGCTGGTACCTAAAACTTAGTGGGTGCATGTTTATTTATGTACATGTAAAGTTCATGATTCAAGCATATTGCAGCTCATAGTCACCGGACAGGCTAGGACCACTGTGGTTAGGATTTTGGTTTAAAGGGGGCTTTTGTGATCCACAGCGTTCGTCCCCCATTTTGTCTCCAAGAATTGAGATTTTTAGACCATCTGAAATGTTGGCCCGGTATAGTATGTGTGCTGATTTAGTGTCTCCATAAAATTAGAATTTTATGGGGCATATACCATCACAATGAACAGAAAGTTTAGAAATAAGCTTTTTCAATTATATATTACTGAACCATAAACAAACAAAAACCAGTTACATAATGCGTAATTATGTCCCCGCGGACCTTCTCGGTAAAAGTGGACCCAACACCCCTAAAATGGTCCTTTTTGGACCATTTGAACATCTCATCACCCCGGCTCATCACCAAAAAGTGGACTTTCTTGTCAAATTGTCTCTAAATTTTTGACCTTTTTTATAGAAAAATTCAGAAAGGAATGGACCTTTTGCCCCTTTTGTGGAATTTGTGCAGTAAATATGGGTCTCGTCTAACTGGCTCCATATTTGGTCCAAAAAAAAATATTGAACATTGGTGGCGCCAGGGGTGGCATGGGGCCCCCAAATTTCTTTCTTGGCAAAACCCTGCGATTTGGGGCCAAAAATCGTCCCATTTGGGCAAAAATCAGCGATTTTGGGCCAAAATTGGTTAAAAATCTCCAAATTTTTTATATTCCCCCCTAGAATTTCACTTTCCCCTAAAAAATTTAACTTTTACCCTGTTAGCCTCCCCCCCCCCCAGAAAATGAAGGCTGGCACCACCACTGATATTGAATTTGTCATAAGATGAGCCCAATTTCTTCTAAATAAAGTCCAAATTTACAAAGTTTGCTAGAAGTTTTGCAAATTTTCTAAAAACATTGACACTTTTTGGGATAAATTCAGCCAAACCAGGGCCTTGGAAACCAAATATGGAGCTCATTTGTTAGTAATTTGTGTAATTGATATGAGCGCCACTTCCAGAAAAAAAAACTCTTGTAGTACGCATACCAAACTAGAGTAGGCCAGCAGGCTAACATGTTGCTCAACTTTATCCAAAAGTCAACTGTTATAGTAGGCATTGCAGTCTTTAACAAAATCCATCATCAAAATCAACAATTTTCCACACCAAAAAGGATCAACTAAAGTTCAAGTGCACCTTCAAGCCAGACAAAAAGCATAAACACCATGGTAAACAGCACCAAACTGAGAAAGAGCAAATATCACTGTCTGATGAGCTACTTTTCACATTAGCTTGCGTAATAACGAACTGAAAAATAACATCATTGATGTCCTGAATTTGACTATTTAGTCAGTGATTTGTGCCCATTTTTTTCTGAATAAAACAGTCCCATATTTTGACTTGCATGAGCTGACACATAATCTGGGTAAAAATTCTTCACATCTGACTCCAATCTGATTAGATTTGACTTGCTTGTTTTTCAGCTGCTGAAACAAACAAGAATTGCAAAAGGAAAATACTGCAAGTTAAATCTTTTTGAGATCCCCCTGGCAGGGACATATGCCTAAAAGGGTCATCAAAGGTCACAAAGGGTCATTAGAGGTCAAGCTGTGTACACCCAGTTATTTAACAGTATGCAACTTTTCAGGTAAGAGATAAAATCTGAACCAATTATGACTGTAGTTAAATTGGACTAAGCCATTTGACATCTGTCCCCTCTATTGAAGAGTTACATAAAATCTTCCACAGCTGTTTGACCCCATGCAAATTGTCTCTTTTATTTTTAGAGCAATTTTAAACAATGGCGACACAATTTTGACAACTGATATAAGTAGGGACATGCAAGAGCTATTACCACCGCAAAAATCAGAAAATCCATTGCGGGAATCTTGCCATATAGGCCTACAAAGGTCATGATTTGTATGTTATAGCGCCCTCTATATGCCTATTTCCCATAGAAAGACGTGTAAAACTAGATTTTTATGAAAAATCATATTTGCCCGCAATGAAATTTCATCAAATTTACACAGGATGTAGATACTGGTACAACTACTCAAAATCAGTTGTCAAAAGTGTGTCGCCATTCATATTTTTTGTTTTATTCTCGTTTTGTCATAATAAATGAGACTTTCAAACAGCTGTGCTTCCACAGGTAAGTATGAATTAGAGAATAAAGGTATGATCTGGGGAACCTTCTTTCTAGAAATGTCCTCATGTCTCTTTAAATACAACAAGGACGGACTGTCATTACTTAAGAAAAATCCTACAACCCATTGAACGCAAAGAACATACACAATGTGATGCAATGTTGGCAGGCGTACAAATGTACCAAAACGTGGTACACCTCCAAATAGCATCAATATGCAGCGTGTAATACCTGGTCTAAATTGAGAATTGAAACCGGGCAGGAACCATTAAATCTGCGTAGATTCCAAAGAATTTTAAATTGAATGGCCCATTGAGAAACTACATTTGAAATCTACATCCCTTCTGTGGAAGACTGGTTTTCCACAAAATAGACTTCCAATAAAAGAGCCTACTGGACACAGCTGTTTGACCCCATGCAAATTGTCTCTTTTATTTATAGAGCAATTTTAAGCAGTGGCGACACATTTCTGACAACTGATATAACTAGAGACATGCAAGAGCTATTTCATCTGGAAAAATCCATTGCGGGAATCTTGCCATATAGGCCTACAAAGGTCGTGATGTGCATGTTATAGCGCCCTCTATATGCCCATTCTCCATAGAGAGATGTGTTAAACTAGATTTTAAAGAAAAATCATATTTTCCCGCAATGACATTTCATAAAATTTACACAGGATGAAGTCAGTGATACAAATAATCCAAATCTGTTGTCAAAAGTGTGTCACCATTGATATTTTTTGTTTAATTCTGGTTTTGTCATTATAAATGAGACTTTCAAACAGCTGTGTGGACAACCTCCTTTGTGTAAGATTTATGTAAAGTCTCCAACAGGGAAGTATGGAATTCAAATGGAATAGCCCATTACTCTTCAGCAGATTTATATTTGTGCTTTTCACAAACATCACGTGTAAGACTAAATGAAAAACCACAAAAAATACTTTTGACTCATTTGGTAACATATTTGGCTGGTGAATGCTGCAAAAATTTCAATCCGAAACCAAATCTATAAGAATATTCCTGTATCAGAATGAGATGATATTGAGGGCCATTCATGGGAAATTCAGGCCAAATTTAGACCACCCCATGCTCAAATCCTGCTTGAAACACCGAGTCAATTTGAATAAAATTGCTGATCATTTATAATATACAGACTAATCGCCAGCTCTGCTCTTACTGCTACAAGTTGATAAGGCCATTTGGACAAATTGTATTTCTGTAATACCGTCGAATTAAACGGCCACAATCTTGACCCGGTTTCACCGAGGGAAATTAAATCCACCGGCTCTTTTTTTAAATGGAAAGAATTCATTAAAAAACCTCTGACACAAAGAGTCTGTTGTATGGATTCTGCTGCATCAGCTACAGGAGTGCACATGGCAAACACATTAGACAATGCTCAATGCTGTTCAAAAACTTATGAGTTTTGTAGTCTCATACTTGTGTGGGTGTCTACATAAAAGGACATCTCAAAATAATTAAATGACTGCCTTGAATATATTATTATTTTGAGCCATATACACTATGCCCCGCTTACCTATGTTCTATTAATTTGGGCTTCTCAATATGATGAAACCCAGGGGTTAATCACCATACCAAAACTCATGGGGGGAGGGTCTCAGGTTTGGCGGTTTGGAGTAGGACGTATCTTATAGAGTCTGGAAGTAGGGACCCACATTATACCATTTTTTTTGAAAAGGAACACCGGCTATACCAGAGATTGCAGACAGCTATACTGAGAGGCCTACTGGGACGTGCACATAACCCCATTTGAGTATTAGCTACAATGGGTAAACATATAATTTGGGGTTTTGATGGTAGAAGCAATAAGGCATATTGCAAAGCCCGATCAATATTGTGATGGTTAACCACTAAATGGGGGGTTTTTTTAATCTTGAGAATGAAATGGATTTGAAAATTCATACTACTTCCGGTAAAGCAGAGGAGTCCCAAAGACAATTCGAACCATGCACCTTTAATATGAATGCAATTTTTAACCTCTTCGTTCAATTTCATGTACTGTTTAAACCTGTCAGTAGTTGTTGAAAATTGGTTAAATGAAACACTCTTTTTTTAAAAAGCTTTTATTTAGCAGACAACTTGTTTTTCAGGTCCTGCCCTTACACAACAGAGTTAGCTTGTTCTAAACAATTGCTGCGATTTATCCTGTAACATCCCGGGGCAGTCAACATATCCCTACTATATCAGCATGGCAGTATACATATATACAGTTAAGTTTTTGCATCACCTTCATACGGATATGATTGTACGGGGAAAAAATAGATACCTGATACACAGACAGCCAGAACAGAAAGTTGTGAAATAAGTGCTATTTATAATCCCGATGTCTTGTACACCTACTCTAATTAAACTTTCACGAGGATAAATTACCTCCATTCAGAAAAACCACTGTCACATGAATAAAAAAAGAAAAAAAGTGGTACACAGGGCAATGGCTGCTAGAAAATTGCAGGTGAAGAAATAAATTTATCATTATGTCATGGCTAGGGTTATATAAAGTGGCACTGGCACATTCACCAAAAATGAAATTCTTCAATTTGCTCTCAAATGAGTGTCTCGGCATTGGAAGACAGAGATATATTTTACACATAAAAATAACATACGGGTACCCAAAACAGATAGGGAATGATATGAGATAAAGACATCCAGGTAATTGTAGGCCACTTTTAAGTTGCCATACTTTAATCAACAAAAAGTTATATTAAATGAATATTTTTGTGGATTCGTACTGACGGACATTTTAACCACAAAGGTTATAGAACGGTCAAACAGTGTGCATAGCGTGGGAAACATGCATATGGCGTGCGTGTTCTTGTGTTAAACTCCATTTTCGTCGTCTGCTGAATTTAACGTCGCCGGCGACGCTAAATTACAAAATCTTTCTGTTTACCCATAAGGAAGCTGATTGGTCTTAATCATTTCGGGTGAGGGCTTTTGTATGTAAAAGCTTTACAACCATGCAAAAATACCGATTTTGAAAAATCTTGAGGGCGCACTATTTTTCAAATGTGCCAGTGTCTCTTTAAAGCTACAATACCTTATTTCTCAATGTTCAAATTTGGGTATGGCTGGGTTTCTTTTTATGAACTAAAACTCCCTCAAAGTGGCTTGGCTGCAATAACAATTTTTATAATTAAAATTGGGGATTTCAATCTTAATTAGCATGGCTGCATTGGCATAGGCAGCCTTGTGGTCTTGGGAGGGCAAAAGTTGGTTCAGGGGAAAGTCGTCCCGATTGGAGGGTAAATAGGGCAAAAAAAGCAGAGTTTGTGTGATTGTTCATCAAAATTTTAAAATTTTTGTCGAAGGGAGGTACTCTGCCCACCTTTTCCCCATTGGCTAAGCCACTACCTGGCTGTAAATGTAGAAGCACTTTTTTGGGGGGGGGCTTACGTGGACAAAGAAAATTAAATTGGTAACCTTTTTCAGGCATAGGCATAATCTTTTTTTGTTCAAGACCAAAATTAGAGAAAATGTTGTTTCATTATACTTCTCTATAAATCAAACATCATTGCTAAAAAAAAGTGGCATAGACAGCAGTTCAAAATTCGGCAGCAGCACTTCCAGGGTGGGGCAGATGGGAGAACTCAGAAATTTTTTTGAAGGAAAAATGGGAAGGAAAAGATTGATATTCATGCTAAATCGACCCTTTTTCACCCTTTTGTCCTGCCAAAGGGATTTTTTTCACTGACTGGGAACTTGCCCCTCATAATGATCGGGTTGGCTATATGCCCCATATGCACTTCTATACCAAAATCAAATCTGAGTATGCCAGGGAGGGGGGTAATTCTTATAACTCCCACTGGTTAAGGGATCCCACCTACCAGAGGGCAGCTATGAAGTAACACCCATCCCTACACTCAAGTGACAATGTACTTCCTGATACAAAATAGTCAAAAAAGCAAAGAGGTTACTCCGAGAATACGATGCAGATCAATAGAAATCCAATGCCGGGTTTTGCAAACTGTGTTAATCAATGGCTGTTCAGATTTCAGCTTGAAAACAGGATGTTTAAATGTCAGCTTAACGCGCGGGCAGTCAGAGAGAGATTGGGTCGCATAGCGCTGGGTGAGCCACAATTGGGCTTAATTTGGTGCCAGTTAATTTACACCAAATAGCTGAAACAAAATTGATTTTTTGCATGAAAAAGGAGGAAAATAGTCTTACAGGTTGAAGTTGAATATCAGTCAGAACTCGAAGGATCCAGAATTTTCAAGATGGAGGATCGCAACCATACCATTTGTACTCGGCTTTACACTGTTGTTACCTGGTAAAAGTGAAGTGTAAAGTCAAGGCCAGGGGCTTGTTAAAGGGCTCAAGGGCAAAACCTATTAAGATTTTTTGCTCATAAATTATTTCACTTAAAACAATTGATTGGCAAAGTATGTCAGTAATCGAGAGAAAATTTACTTCATAGAACATTTTTAGTATGTTTCATTCCTAGCATGCTTAAGTCTAAAGAAACTCTAGCCACATTTTGTTCAAATATGAATAACGTAATACATTCTGGTAACAATTATTATTAGCAAGATTTACTTCTTCCCACTTCTCTTTCAGATTTTTTTGTTAAAGAAACGGTGTATAAAGTTAACACATTTATTATATTTTGAAAATAACAAGACAGAATTTTTGTCTTCAAAATATTTAAAAACATTTCATAATATGCCTCATATATAATATTTTGTAATTTAAAAACAATGATAGCCTAAAGGATCCTCGATGTACAATACTACACCACTATCTAACCACATACAAATTAAATTAAGCAATATCTACTTTAAAAGGTCACCATTCGGAAAAAAAATCAAATAAATGTTTGAGATTCTCAAACATGAATTGCGTTCTTTTCACGGTAAGCATATTTCAAAAGAGCATGTATATGTCATTGACATGCATGCATTTATGAACACTGAATAATTCAGCAACCCAGATGGTGGTACGATTCAGGCAGAGTGGGATTTATAGAATCTGATTGAGCCCCACCTGGGATTCCGTTGGTCTTATCAACATCTTGGTTATCATAACAATTGTGGGCTGTCGATGATGTTGTTCATGACGTGTTCTCAATTGCACATATATTCTAATTTTCTCATCTCATCATGTCTCATTTGGTCTCCTGATGATGCACACTTTATGTAAGCACTGGCCATAAAGTGGCCATTAACCTTTTATGGTGTGGACAGTGGAAGTAATATGATCGCGATACTGATGGGAACTGAAGCCAATTCACCAATTTTCCAAACGAACAAGTGCAACCCATTTTAATTGCAAGAATATTTTGCAAATTTAAGCATTCTTGTACATTAAGTTGTTGTCAAGAAAATCTGTGGCAATTAATTTCTGAAAATTGAAAACATTTTGCCAAATTTGTTATAATAAAGTTGTGAAAATTCAGTTCTTTTACAACAACATAATTATGATGAAAGGAATACTTGTGACTTGTTCCCAGTCCTTAAGAATCCTAATATCACACCAATTAAGTCCTCTTGGGGTACAATGAGTACAATGAGAGATAGGTACAATCTCTGGCTGCTTCACTGAATACGACAAGTTCCTTGTCTGTGCATTTTTGCTCCAATAGTGGGCAGACCAAGAGATGTTCCATTGCCTGTGATGCCACACCGAGTAGAAATAGCCTCCTTTAAAGGTCCATGGCCCGATTGCTAATAGCCTCGTCCCCAGAAGCCCAGATTTGGTCGGAAGTGGTCAATATTTTGGTATCAGAAGAAAGCTACTATTTTTCTCATTTATCATGTGAAATCTCAGAGCCAAAGGATGTTTGGTTTGGAAGTTATGAGTGAAAATGTGCCCCATTTTGGTCGACCAATATTAATTTTACACAGTACTCTATGGGGCTTACAAAATCACGTTTTTAGCTCTCGCATCAAAACGGATTGAAATATCGGTGCAAAACTTTACAGATGGGGTTTTGGAGTGAATACCAATCTATTAAGATGAAAACTTCATATTCTTAAATCGGTCCATCCACCTTTAATTTACCTCAAATCTAACTACCATTTTCTAAAGAAAGAATGGATCTTAGGGAAACAGATACCTTTACACATCACTGAAGCCACATATCACGCTAATGCATTTTTTCTTTGTAACGAATATTAACCCTGTCAACCTTAGTAGATTTTGTGTAGGTTATAACACACAGGTCAGTGTTTTTGAGAAGGCTTCTTGGTCATTTGAGAAGCCTTCTTAAAAACCACTGACATAAGACTAGGCTTGTTTGGACTCATTTGAATGCATTTTTCATGCTGATTCACAAAATATGGTCATAAAAATGAACAATTTGGGGGGGGGAAAGGAAAACAACTGCATATCTGAATAACTATGGTCATTTACATGGTCCAAAAGGTTATGGTATAATTCAAATGTTTGTCTTACATTTTCGATGATTTTCTACACTGCCTAAAATAGAAATTAGATTTACAATTTGTGGATATAAGAGCTCTTACAGTATATGCATTTATACTATATGTTTCTCCTTGCCAGAAATGTGCTATGATTAAACTACCCTACAACACCATGCCCAAACACACAACAAATCCCTAGCTGCTTAAAAAAGGAACACCATCGTTGTTCAAATGGATTGTGAAATTTCCCCTTTCCCTCCATGTAATGATCCAATAATCCACAATACTCGCATTATTCCGATATTTGTGAAAGACAAAAAACACAAGGAAATATTTCTTCGGAGAATAATAACATACATTCCCCCATGCACCTGACATAACACAGGGCGCAGAACAACCAATCTACAATGGTTAGCATCACGGCGGGGAAAGCAGAATACAAAATAACATGAACGTAATCAGTGCGGCAATCGTTATCGGGGGCACAATTCTATTTCAAGGATCCTAATCTTTAGTGATGCTATTTGCATGTAGACATCAAGATTAAGTTAACGCTAAGACCGAAAAAATCCCTTTCGGACAAAATTTGATTCGAACTACATGTTTCGCCGGCGGCGAGCTATATAACTATGCTGCAATTTGTCAAGAATATGCCTTGAAGGCCACACCTCTGATTTCATAGATTAAAACAAATATTATATTTGGATCATTGACCTAGAATACCCTTCTGTATCTTATGGTTACTGATATGGGAGTGTTTAAAGGGAAAGTACGGATACTGGCTTTCAGCTAAATGTAACAAAAAGAAAAATGTGTCAACTCCAGGAGCAAACTGTTTGAAAATAAAGCAGTGTCTGAAAGGATCCATGGCTCTGGAAAATTGCAACTGTTGTAACACTGGTGAGACTCTCTCTCTCTGTCTCTTTCTTAAGGTGGATTCATACTATATTGACACCAGCCTTTTGCACATGCTTTTCACACAAGGTGTATATGTTTATGAATCTGGCATGCAAAGCAAAGACAACTTTCATAAATCCAACAATTGCTATGATGTCCACAGTGCATTTGTGCACCAGAATTGACTCAACATAAATGTTGCCAATGCCGGCCAACATAACCTGCAGACGGTGACCCTATATATAGTCTTACTCTCGGGGTGGTTCTTAACATTATTATTTCCTTTGTCTGTGTGAATTTACTCACACACAGGTTATCAGCACGGAGGCCCGCATTCCAAAAATGCGTTCAACAACTGTTTAGTTAAAGGCCGACTCAGAGATTTCCTGATGAGGGTGCCCTCAATTTTCAAACAAATTGTGTTTTTTGCATGTACATAATGCTTGCCCATATACTAATCACTGTGTGAAATAGCTAAGCTCAAATCGAAGTCCTTCATATAGAAAATCACATCTTTGGTTAAAAAATCCGGATCCGGAAATTTTGTTATACACTGTTTTGTATGGCACTGTTATATACACATAAATGTTTACTGCATCAAAACGAAAAATCTGATAAATCTCAAACTTTGGAATTGGGCTTCTAGGTGACTATCTTTAGTTCTAGTTGACTATTTTTAATTAATATATTAAAAAATTATATTCTGAAATCTCTGAGTCAGACTTTAAATAAATGTTTATCTCTGAAATAAGCTGAAATAGTGAGGTAGATAAGAAATAATTTTTGAACTACGGCAAAAGCATCAAATTTGTCATATTATATTCTTTCTTAAAAAATAACGTTCTGCACAAACAAACTAACATTTCTATCAGGATATCTATATTACTTTGAAGAAAGTAACTTTTTCTCATAATTTTAATGAATTCTTACTTATCCACCTCACTACTTCAAAGATAAATGATTGTTTAGTTAAATGGTTGTTAACATCTTTTTGGAATAAGGGATTTAAAGTTAAAAGTTTAAAGTTAGACCTGGTCTAAGTTAAAATTAGTTACGTCATCCCAAAATTCACAGTTTCTCAGTTTTTTGTTATAAAGTAAATTTCAAAGAGTAAAATGCAAATTTCAAAAACAAATGCAAAAAACTTCATCTCAATTCAAGGAAAAATGTCTTGATGGAGGACAGAATTACATTAGACTGGATCTTAACCTTAGACCCAGTATAAACTTCCTTTTTACATACGGACCTTAGTGGTCCTTTAATTTTTAATGGTCTAATGCTAATAATGACAATTCCACAAATGTACTAAAGTCTAGTTCCTCCAAACATTTATCTCAATGGAGCAGATTAAACTTCCTACTTCCTGATTCAATATGGACAGTTACTTCTTATACTGTTCTGAGGTAAAGTACGGCTGTCAATTTCAAAACATAAAGTGATAGGAAGGTAAGTTCTGTCCTATGGTGATGTTATTATATTTTTAAAGAATTTTGACCGCCGGTTGTTAAACCTCGAGAAAACTGGATCAGGACTAAATTACAATAAACTTGTTCAAAATATCACACCAGGAAGAACGTAGAAAGTAGTTTACTTGCATTATTACCCGACCGTGCATCGGTGGTCGTCAGAGTAATTTCAATTGCAAATTGCGCTGCAGATCTACAAGACACATACAAATAAGAGAAAATTGTAATGTATAATGCTCTGGGTACAGGCCGTATTGACCACAAGAATACGGGACGCATGTGGTATTAAACAAAACTAGGCGGACCTGGAGGCGATCAATGAGGTTCATTTTAATGCAAGTGCTGCATAGTCCAGCTCATCCATAACTACACCTTTCCGTGTAAAGGTGTTTCTATTCTTAATTCTCTGAAGCAATCTTTTTCACATCCTAGGGTAACTGCATTTACTATCAACACATTTGTTTTCTCTCAGAAACAGACAGGCTTTTACTGGATAAGTTTTCTACTTGTGATAGTGGAGTGCGGTAGATTTTGCATATATGTGAAAAGATAAAAGGTTATGTTTGAAATAAAATGTTATTGCCACGTGTTTTGTGGACTTATTTGGGTGCTTGAATAAACAGCTCTATCAAAATTAAAATTATATCAAGCAAAATCTCATTTGACATGACTTATGTGATAGCTAACAATATTAACCAAAAAACAGGAAAAAAATATGTAATGACACAGTGAAATCTTCAAGTAGACACTTAGTCTTTTAAAGGGGCAGGAGAAGATTTTGGAGGATAGGAAATTTTCTTTCAATTTGCACTTGATCAGTTGTAACACACCGATCCCACGCACACATTTCAAAGATTTATTTGACAAACAGACTTAGTAAAAAAGAAAACCAAAAAACTTGGTCCTAATCAGCCCTGTAGAAAGCATGCTTTGACTTTTCTGTCAGCATGACAGAAAATTCTAATCATTCTTATTGACCTAGCTTACCCTCAAATTCCTTTTCATCATCCAAGAAACAATCTGTGATGAGCCTCCATTATGGGCCTCACCTTTGGAATAAGTGCCCTTGTACTATATTAATATACTTTAGCTATACTAAATGCAAGGATTAAGATTAGGGTAAGACTAAGGGTTAGGCTGGGTAAGGGATAGAGTTAGTGGTAGATTCGGGTTAGAGGTAACTTAAGGTTAGGTTGTCTACTAAATGGCATGTGCCAGTTAGGCACAAAAATACAAGGTTCAGTTTAGCAGGCTGTACATACATCAATAAAATTTAATGCGCTGCAATTTTGCATGCCCAGGTTTTTAATCTTCCTACATACATTTATCAAAAATTCAAATTCTAAAGCAGGAAAGCCAGTAAAAAACATATCATTTTATTTGTAAGGCCTACAAAAATGTTAAAAAGCAAGAAATATGACTTGTTGTAATGTACCCAGTATGTATCCGCAACTCACATGTACTTTGCAAAACCGGCAAATATCATAAAAATAGCTACACAAATTTTTAAGAGTGATTGAAACAACTTAGCAAAAGCCACACTTGACTTGAATGAAAGTATATAATACACACTGCCATTTCTGGGTAATTTCTGTGCATAATAATTAAAGTTAAAAAAAAATACGTGATTGCATTAAATGTCCTTTTATGGTTTGTTCAGATTTCAAATAAATTGAACGGCTAAGCTGCATGCTCGGACAAGTATTATATTTACCGAGATGGGAAAAAGAAATCAATCTTAGCTTCTATCTGCTAAGATCTGATCTCCCAGACATACAAGCTGGTGGATTTACCAAAAATGTGAGCTAGAAACAGATTAGCTTCTCCCGGTGTCTCAGCTCGCAAAGGGTAAAAACGCGAGCATCCGGAATGTATGCAAGCCTGCATGCATAGTTGTCTGTTTTCAAAACCAAGGTTTGTTTTTGCATCTTTTGGTGCAGTTTTCATTATTTTAACGTCTATTTTGCATGCACGAAGCTGGAAATCAAATGGCATAGTTGTCATGCCTATTCCCTGGACACTTTCAAACACATGGGTACATTAATGCCAGTAAATGATCTTACAGTTTGGGCATACATGAGCCAATAGGGGACACAACTAGAGGTGTGTGGATGAGAAATGGGATCCAGCAGAAAGATATGACATTAAAACTTTACAGAATATTGGTGCCTCTTGTTATAGTTTATTATTTTAAACAAACTAAATGAATTTCTTTAATAACTGCGTAAATTTCATGCATGCTGTGTGGAAGTCACAAATCACGCTTCTATTTGACTGAGCTTTGTAAAAATTGACTATAGCCCAAAATCTGCAGAATCCTAAGACAATCATGTTATTAACGTAACCCTCTCGGTACTACGGCAGATCTTTGGCATCTAAGCACTGTTTGGATTGGTCACATAGAAGGGGAATATCACTGGAATGAGCAATCAGAGATACTTTAAGAAAATGGTGGTATGGTTTACAGAGATACAGAAGCACTATTTGATTGGTTACCAGAGGGGCTATCTCACATGGTGTCCTGTAATGAGCACAATCAGACAAATTGTATCATAGGGGGTAGTGCCCAGAGGGTAAAGAGTGAATCCAGCATAGAAAAAACAATATCAAAACTTGTCAAATGAACCCATACTGCACACTTCTAAACAATTTGGTTTTTAGGCTGTATGTAATTTCCACTGTTATACTACCAGTTTCGGCAAAAAAAATCTATGGCCCAGCGATTAGATCTGCCACATGCCATAAAGCGTTCAACGCAGACACAGACGCAAAATATGACAAAAACCATAAAAACCAAAATTTAGACAAAAAAATAAAAAAAGTACCAAAAAAGTACTAAAATGGACAAAAGCTTGATAAAAAATGTACACTGTAATCCTAAATAGGTCTATGATAGTAGAAAGTAATCAAGTTCAGGTCAGTGACCTCTACTTGAACTTTGACTTCATATTGCACACACTTCCGTGACTGCCTTGTTGCAGTGTTGTAAGTACCATGTTCAACTACATCAACAAAACAGGGCATCAAATTCCAAACAAAAGTGCATACTATTTTTTGACACACTGACACCTGAATTTTGCTGCCATAACATCTTTATGATGCCTTCAAAGAACATTGAAAAAAATCAGAAGGTCAAATTTCTCATGGATGTTAAGTAGATCATTTTTAATATTTAGTCGATCAGTTACCTTTTGCAGTTCGACTTGAACAACAGCATAATTATGAAGAGCTTAAATGCAAACAAAAATGATTAGTTCCCAAATTGAGATATGGGGGGCAGGTTACCAACCCACAGAGCTATGACCAGAGAAAAAAGGTTGAAAATCATGCTAATTTGCTAAATCAGCCCTTTTTTGCCAGCTCACTGGGAAATTTTCACCACCAAACAGGAAAACCTGCTAAAAGGGCCAAGGGCTTAACATAGCTGCATGAGAAAACAATAGAAAAGTATTGAAATTGATCTGATAAAGTGCCAATTGGCCCCTCCACTTTGAAAATTATGCTGCCGCTGCTGCAAAAAACTAATTAATTATAACAAAATAATTAGAAGATATATCCTACTTCTGATGAAAAGTTCAAGAATTTTAACTTGAAATATTGAAAGTAGGCATATCAATATAAAGCCAGTAATGTGAATGTTGTTGGTCTCATCGCAAAATGTTTGAAAATGGCATATCACCTCATATATTATACACATATTGTGTGTTTCACACGGGCCGCGAACTTAAAATATTGTGGTAGATGGTGCATATTACACAAAATAACCCCTCCCCATTTATATGTCTGGGTACACACAACCCCCAGACATACACACACACTGTTAAATTTGCAATACACCCCACAAAATAATATTAAATTGCATTGCTGTATTGCTTGTGGTGCATATTTACTGGAGTAAATTAACCATTATTTATTTGTGTCTCAGGAACTGGTACAAATGCATTACGTCGCTACAGGTAATTGAATGTGGAATGCATCAAATAAAGAAATGAATTGGCGGAAATAATTACCACACAACTAACCGACTGTGGCAATTGTTTGGAAGGTTCTAGACGATATTAAACACAGCAATATGGTACTCTTTTTATGCTAGCTTTAAAGGAAGATTACTGTAAATAATAATATTCACACATACCGAATGAAACTATAATCTCTTTACCTTGTTTGAAATTTATTTTTCTTTTTTTTTTAATATTCATCCTGTCTACCTGGAGAACTAAGTAGTTTAAAATTCAAAAACAAATATAAACTGTTTATGTAAATATACCGTTCTGATGCTATCTGCTAGGAAAGCGACGGACACCTTTCGGACCTAACACCTGTAGATGATATCTATCGCTCCTCTACAAACCCAGACTTGATAGCTCAGTTGGTTAGAGCGCAGTGCTAGTAATACGGAGGTCGCCGGTTCGAATCCGGCCAAGTGCACATTTTTTTTTCTCAACACTCGTGTGTGCTGGCTATCCCCAGGGAAAGATTAATAAATATTCATCCTTGTTTGAAATTGACGTAATATTTTATTTTGCTAGCGCTAAATTAAATTTTATTGTAGGTATATTCCCCATAATCGTTAGGTGCTAATCCACCTTGCACCTGTCAGATCAGTATTTTTAAACATGTTCATATGCATGATAGAATGCACAATAAAAGCAATGTGCTGACCAGGAGCTTTTCAACATCTGTCAAAAAGCATGCCAGATGCACAATGAAAGGTGGCAGTGATGTCACTGCCATCAGCTAGCAGTCAATAACAATAAGGTCTATACAACAACAAAGGCAATGGTATGTGAGTTACTGACCAGGTGCTTTTCAACATCTGTCAAAAAGCATGCCAGATGCACAATGAATGGTGGCAGTGATGTCACTTCCATCAACTATCAGTCAATAAAATTATGCTATATTAATGTTTCCTAAACACACAAATTGTTCTCAATAAGTGTTAATTATTGTAGTGGGTTCAATTTAGTATATTGTGTTTTTTTTTTGTTAATCTATACTCACCCTTTTAAAGCAAAATGGGAATAATTTCAATTCTGATTAAAAAAAAAACATGCTATTTCCCTTTAAGTCTCATCTACATTCATTATACTTATTCCCAGAACTCTTGCATTATTGAGAAATTTGTAAAATATACTTCATATAATACTAAGGTTTGACAATGACTGGGGCCTGCTTTTTACTTTGTATATGTCTGCTGGATTCACTTGGGAGTAACAACACTAAGAAATGTTTAATTAACTGAGACCAGATAAAATGTTCTTGAACCCATCGCTTCAAAATTTGCAAAAATAGAATAAATTTTATCTAGGGTACAGTGCAAATATAATGCACCCACCTGAAAATTTAGCTTAAGGTCTGCTTTTGTCCATTTTTTTTTTTTAAAAAAATTTTGAAATGTACTACTAAAGGTTACTTTTTTCCTTGCAGCGTATACAATATATAGTGAAATAACCATATAATTGGCCTCTGTAGTCAATATGGATAGCAGCCCCCCCCCCCCACACACACACCTTCAAATTTTAAAGGTGACACCAAAATATTTTTGGTCTACAGGCAGTGAAAAAGTCAGGAATAGAGAAATTGTCAGTTCAGTTCCTCATTTGCAAAAATTGCACCCCCAAATTCAATTCTGGCCTTGGGCCTGGTTTCAACAGAACTTTACTACTATATAACTAATTTGTCGTATGCCTACCTGTCCACACCTATACATTTTAGACAGAAAGTTCTCTTCGCTTTAAAAGGCATAAGTATAGGTATGTGTTAGCTTGTGTTCAGTGGGATGACCAGTGAACCAATGAAGTTGTAAAATGAGAAGATGTACTCCACTGACTGAAAACATTCTGATTTATCACACATTGGAGCCAATCTGGCATCAGAATTAAGTTAAACACACTCAATTTAGATGAGGTGCAGGCCAATTCTTATTAAAAGAAGCATTTATACACAATTAAGACAAACCTGAATTAACAGACTATTTTAACAAAATATTGTGTAAACACATCTTGGGAAGTTAATTATTGTGGATGCTACCTCGGATGCTACAGTGAGAACAGAAGCAGCAAAAGTTGGGAGTTCATAAATTTAGTGTATAAAATTGGGATTGGGTCCACCAACTGTGCTGGGGCAGAACATGTTTCCTCGTCTCAAAGCAAAAGTTATATTATGTGCGTGTGTGTGTGTGCAGTTTAAATCTATTATATTGTATAAGTATTAAAAAGAATAACCTTGTAGATTGGATTGCATGGCATACTGGTGATAGGGAGGTAAACTAGAGTGTAAATTGATGTTAAAGTTTCCTCAATCTATTCCAAATAAGACTGATAATGAATAGCTGCCCTATGAAATGAGGAAACATATTATGCTCCATGAGAACAGTTGGCTGACCCCATCTCAACTTTGTGATTCAGTGTTAAGGGAAGACACAAAAGGGGACAAGAAAATGCCCCCTTCCAACTTCTGCTGCCTGTAGGATGTTATTCTACTTGCAATTTAAAGCAATATTAGCACATTTTTTTGAAGAGCGCCCTCAATTTTTCAAAAATTTGGAGATTCTTACACGGTTGCATTGGTAACGGGCTAGTAAACTACACATGTGAATGGTTAAGCTCGAAAATGTCTATGTGTCACAAACAAAGGAATTTTGTAATTAGAATAATTAATATCGGGATCTCCGATAATAATTTCAACGGCTGCTGGAAACGGCCTTCCAATGTGAAATAGCTGGGAAATAGCGCCATGTTCTTATCTACGCTCATCCATTAGTTGTTTTATTGGTTCAGGCAAGTCAAGTTAGAGGTTATTTCATCATGGACGGACATAAACGTAGCATTTCCAGCTCCACCGTTAAGTCCAATCTGGGATCCCAATTTTAATTACAAAATCGCTTATTTTATGATAAATACGCATTTTTTAGCATTCTCGTTTGCAGGTTATAGTTTCGTAGACAATTACCAACATAACTCTGCAAAAATATCAAATTTTGAAAATTGGGGCGGTCTTCAAAAAATGTGCTAATATTGCTTTAAATATAGAGCAGGCTAAATTCACAGCTTCACACCCTCAATATGTTGTCATTTAATGTAATGGGAGAAAGCATGGGAGAAAGCATGTCATTTTTGGAAATACTACTGAATGTCAGAGATCGCAATATCCTGCAGCGAAGACAGCCTATTCTGTGGTGAGTTTGGCAATGACACGGTCAAGAAAGGTCATGAGTCAACATCATAGCATCGAGAGTAACTGGGTAAACTACTTAAGATTGATGATTGGATAGGCTTGAGCTTCATTGAAAGAGTGGTTTATTTAATAAGCCACACCTATAACCTCAAAAGTAGCTTTACCAAGGCCAAATCAGTCCACCTTTCCTTATCTAAAAAGGGTCCAAACACATAAAAAAATGTTGACAACAAGGGAACAACCAAGGGGGGTGGAATCCCATTCAAAACCTCGTCAGTGCTGGGCGGCTGACATTTTGCATATTGCACGGAATAATTATTGTTTTGGCTTCTTTATACAACAAATAATGTCAATTCATACAAACAATCCGGCACAATATCAGTTGTTTGTATGTTTGGGTGCTATTGGTTGGTAAATTTTGTCCTACCCATGCCACACAACGAATGAATGAACGTCAGTCGTCTGATTTAAATAAACCCCGCCTCAAGAATACATCGTTCACCTAAGCGCCCATGGCATTATGAGAAAAAGAGTACTGATCACAATGAGATCTCAGGTGCACTATTATTACACCTGCCACCTCTAACACATACATCAATTTGTATCACTAACCGATTAGTGTATATGCAAAGCGCACCCACAGTATTGAAGAAGCGGGAAGGCATCCATTGCTTTCTATTGTTTTGGTACTCTATGTTTTCTTTGTGGTCGGCAAACATGCGATACGGGAATTTCTACAGCATACCTTAACATTTCTATATAGAAACCTCTTTGGGTTAAACAACCCATTCTTGTTGAATAAAATCTTTTCTTAGCCAAATTTTGAGTCACAACTGTTTGAAAGTCAATTATTATGACAACCCAGAATAAAACAAAACATATTGATGGCGACAGAGTTTTTTGAACAACTGATTTGGATTACTTATTCTGCTAGCTACACCCGGTACAATCTTTTGGAAATTTATATAAGACAATAATTTTTCTCAAAATCTACTTTTACACAGCTTTCTATGAAGAATGGCATATAGAGAGATGATATAGCACACATGCTCTTTTACGGTCTATATGGCAAGATTACCGCAATGCCCTACTTGTTTCAGGGTTGTTCAATTGTTCCCACTGCTAAATTTGGTTCTAAAATAACAGAATCAATTTTACATGGGGGCTTAACACTTACTGTCCCAATTGCTCGACCTTCTCGAATCAAACAAAGTGGTGACGTCATTACTGATAATATGCTGCTGCCATTTACTCCAACGGCCAATCGGAAAAAACGTACGTAAAACCAGCATCGACTTCGGTCAAAGGTCGTTTTACACCCAATAGAAAAGGCCGTGTTATCGGGCTTTGGAAGCTATACTGTGTAGGTGTTTATATTTTTTCTTATAATTTAAGGATTTTTCTGATGTCCAAAACCCCCCTAAATACCTCATGAGATGCTAAGTTCCTTGACAATCAGTGGCAAAGATGGGGCATTGGAAGCAAGTCAAAACAATTGATTGCGCCTGTTTTGCGAAAAATAGCTAACAAAATAGAAACACTCGAACGGCTGTAACGCGCTGTAATAAAATGCGCTTTGTTTTGCTGAAGCATGAAAATTAAGGAAGTAAACCGTCTTTTTCAGACCATTCATAGTGACTCCGAATGAGAATTTGTTAGGAGGTCAGTGATTTAGCATTTGAACCAAAAATCGCTATGGTATGAATATAATTCCCCCGTAGGAGCCAGACTAGCCATCAGTATTGATGAATATTCGCCGGTCACTGATTCTCACGTCAGCTCAGTTGCGAGTCTTGAGCGGTACGGTCATGTGTCATGAACGCATGGACGTGGCTGAATACTTGCTAAGCGGATACGTTGGTGGCAAAAGCACAAATGAAGGTTTCCGTTAATTTTTTTAATTGTATTGGCCGCGTTGCAACTGATAGTGCTGTGATTTTTGGCATCAATCAATTTCGGTTGCTTCATTGCTAGTACAATACAAAACATCCAGCATTTCCACCAGTACCAGCAGATCGGACACAGGGTGAACTGTGCATGCAGCTGGCAGCAAGTGTCGACTTCTCGATCACAGCCTAGTCTACGTCATTACAGACTACTGCCAGGTCACACAAGTGTGCTGAAAGAGGTTAGGTTTGCTTTTACTAAGCCTTTCTTTTTTTTTTTCAATGTGTTGAAATACTCAAATGTCATACCGTATCCCAAGTCAAAAAAAAATCAAACTCAAGTAAATACATCATGACTTCTTACAATTGCATAGACTGGATATTACAGATAATACACACAATACAAAAAAACTCCCAGTTTTAGTGATAGTGCTTTTATTTCGTGGAAAAATGACACTTATAAATTGGTGGGGTGTGTGCCAGTTTAAATCTTTATATTGTATAAGTATTTAAAAAGAATAACTTGTCGATTGGATTGCCTGGATACTGGTGAGGCGGTAAAACTAGAGGAAATGATGTTAAAAGTTTCCTCATCTATTCAAATAGACTGATTTGCATGATAAGCGACTATGAAAGAGGAAAAAAATTATGCGCCTATGAGAACATTTTTGGCTGAACCCATCTCAACTTGTGATTCAGGTTAAGGGAAGCCACAAAAGGGGACAAGAAATGCCCCCTTCCAAACTTCTGCTTGCATGGGAGGATGTTTATTCTACTTGCAATTTAAAGCAATATTAGCACATTTTTTTGAAGAGCGCCCCTCAATTTTTCAAAAAATTGGCAGATTCTTACATGGTTGCATTCGGGTAAGGGCTAGTAAACTACACATGTGAATGTTAAGCTCGAAAATGTCTATGATGTCACAAACAAAGGAATTTTTAAATGGAAGAATTAATATTCGGATCTCCGATAATAATTTCAACGGCTGCTGGAACAACGGCCTCTCCAATGTGAAATAGATGGGAAAATGAGCCCAGTCTTTATACGCTCATCCATTAGTTTGTTGTTTATTGGTTCAGGCATTTCAAGTTAGAGGTTATTTCATCATGGACGGACATAAACGTAGCATTCCAGCTCAGCCAATAAGTCCAATACTTGGGATCCCAATTTTAATTACAAAATCGCTTATTTATGATAAATACGCATTTTTTTAGCATCCTCGTTGGCAGGTATAGTTTAGTAGACAATACCAACATAACTCTGCAAAAATATCAAATTTGAAAATCGGGGGCGTTCTTCAAAATGCTAATATTGCTTTATGTAAAGATAGCGCAGGCTAAATTCACAGCTTACACACTCCTCAATTAATATTTGTCATTATGTATGGGAGAAAGCATGTCATTTTGAACAGTACTACATGAAGGGTCAGAGCAATATCCTGCGCAAAGAAACAGGCCTATTCTGTTGGTGATCGGTTTGGGCAATGACAGCAAGAAAGTTCATGAGTCACAACATCATAGATACCAGAGATAAGACTGGTTTAAAAACCAAAGAGGTTCTATATAGTAGAGAGGCAACCGTTACGTAATCTTTAGGAATACACCGTCTCGCATGATTTGCCGACAACAAAGAAAACATAGCATACCAACAAAGAACGCAATGGCTGCAGCTGCTTCTTCCCATACTGTGGGGCCTTGCATTATACACTAATCGGTAGTGAGACAAATGATGTATGTGTTAGAGGATGCCCAGGTGTAAATGAATTAGTGTACCTGATCATTGTGATCAGATACTCTTTTTTCTCATTACATGCACTGCGCGCTTAGGTGAAAATTCATTGAGGCGGTTTATTTAAATCAAGACGATGATGTGTCATTTCATTCCGCGTTGTGTGGCATGGGTAGGACAAATTTAACCACCCAATAGCACCCAACATCCAACAACTGATAATTAGGCGATGTTTGTATCGAATTGGACATTAATGTGGGGATATTACAAGCACCCCAATACTAATAATTATTCCGTGCCAATTTCAAAATGTCAGCGCCCAGCACGGACGACTGGTTTTGAATGGTTTCACCCCCGGTGGGTAAAACTAGCTTAAGAATGGATTATTGATAGGATTGAGCTTCATTGGAAAGATGTGCGTTTTTATTTATAGCCCCCCCCACCACTAACTGCAAAGTAGAAGCTACCAAAGGCAGATCCCAGTTACTCGTAACTGATCAAAAAAGGTACAACACTTAAAAAACATGTTGACAACCAAAGGGACAACCAAGTGGGAGTTGAAGCCCATTTCAAAACCAGTCGTCCGGGCTGGGCGCTGCATTTTGTATTATTGCACGGAAAATTATTAGTTTGGGTTGCTTGGTATACACACCTACTGTCAATTCGATACAAAAATATCTGGCAACAATATATCAGTGTTGGATGTTGTGGGCTATTGGGTGGTTAAATTTTGTCCTTACCCATGGCCACACAACGAAGAAATGAACGTCAGTCGTCTTGATTTAAATAAAACCGCGACTCAATGTAATTACCAATCTTTTCACATAAGGCGCACATTGCATTTATGAGGGAAAAGAGTATATGAGCACATGATCAGGTGCACTATATTAACTGGGCACCTCAACACATTACATCAATTTGTATCACTAACCGATTAGTGTATATGCAACGCGGCACCCACAGTATGTGGACAAGAAGCGGAGGGGCAGCCATTGCTTTCTATTGGTGGTACTCTTTGTTTTCGTTGTGGCGGCAAAAACATGCGAGACGATGAATTTCTAAAGATGAGGTAACGTTTTGCCTCTCTATATAGAAACCTCTTTGGGAACAACCCATTCTGTGAATAAAAAATCTTTATTCTTAGCCAAAGTTGAGTCACAATGTTGAAAAAGTTCAATTATTATTATAACTTAAACCAGAATATAAAAACAAAACACATTGATGTCGACGAGTCAGAGTTTTGACAAACCTGATTGGCATTACTTATTCTGCTAAGCTCACCCTGTCACAAATCTACTTTACACAGCTTTCTATGAAGAATTGGCATATAGAGAATGATTTATAGCACACATGCCTTTTACGGTCTATATGGCAAGATCCCGCAATGTCCATACTGGTTTCCGTGTAATTGTGTCACCCACTGCTAAAAATGGTTCTAAAATAAAAGAAGCAATTTACCATGGGGGCCTTAACAGCTGTGAAGTAAACATAACCTGCTAAACAGTATTATTTCACCCAAACATGGCCTATGGTTTTACTCAAACGTTGGCCAATATTTACTCAAAGATGAGGGTTGTCCTCTCTTTTTAAGCAACATTGAGTAAATTCATGTGTAATTGCACATTAGCAAGGACGAAAAGTGCAATGTAGATCTTAAATGGTACAGCTCGATCCTCTTTGGCTTGTCTAATTTTCTCTATAGCTAACAACATTCAAAGACTTGAGCAAATGAAACTCTAACCTCACTGATCAGAAGTGGTGTCACTTGTGGTAACACTAATTAGAAATTTCCTGCTTTCCTTCTTATCTATAGTGCATCTGAAAAACTTTTACAAAAGCTCTACATTTGATAAAACACACAGAATTTGTTAAACACTCCTGCATGCATCCAGTCTTGATAAAAGATTTTTTAGTACATGACAAAAGTCATCAGCTCGTGAATGAGAATAAAGTAGTGTCATATCAGTTACAGATACTTGTGCATGACTTAGTGCACAACTAGCTCTTAAAAAGTAGACTCGGTCCAAATGAAGCTTTCTTGGCAGAGGACTTTCATTCGCGAGGCTATTTCTCTTAACGCTCTGAGCCCTCAAGCAACTATATATATGTTCGAAATTAAAAATGAAAAAGTGTTTTTTTTTTTTTTTAATTAAAAATTGGGAAAATCACTCAAAAGAGGAGATTCACTAAGTGATTGTCTACAGTGATCACTTTTATTTAAAGACACTATGCAGTGATACAAAAGAGTCAAAATTATTAGAAATTACAGGAGTATAAATGTGAATAAAAGTCTGTAGGTTCTCAACTGAAAAAATTGACAGAAAAGAAAGAAAACAGCCGTGTAACGATTATGAATCTCGATTCAATTGCTATGTGTAGCAAGTGTCTTACAAAAGTTAATGACTGAAATATTAGATTTTGTCCTATTAGGTTGCGTATTCGTCTTATCACTTGTAAGGTATGTTAGGATACCTATACTTGTTACAGATGTGCAAAATTGATTTTTGAACCTTAAAAATCAAGGCTTAGTGTATGTACAAAAAAAAACAAAAAAAAAAAAAAAAAAAAAAAAAAAAAAAATTTCCATAAAGCCTTATGCAGAAGAAACAAACCATCACTAGTGAAAAATGATAGTATTTGAGGAAATTGTCATACAATATCCCGTACACAGGAACATGCAGCGATGGCGTCTTCAAATCTACACAAAAAAACAGCCAGCTGACTGTGGTTTACACCAGTACAGAATATCACGCGTAAAATCTGGGATATTCATTGGGGAAGGCTTTTTTGATTCTCAAATCGGAATTTTGATAGGCACATATAGAAATACACAATCAGATAAAAAGTTACTTACCTTTGTCTTAATACAAGATTTCAAGCAAAACCAAGTTGGCAGTTTATGTTCGCAATCCATGCCAGTACAAAAATATTTAACAAATAGAATTTTGAGATTTGTTCGATGTTTTGGATTAGCAAATAGCTGATTATCCCCTTAAACTATCAAAAATAATATATGCCATAATAATCTTATGATTTCATCAAAAAATATTTTTTTAAAAGAGGCCTTCAAATTTCTTGGAAGTTTCACGGGCCTGTTTTAGCATTAGGCATACTCCTCTAATTTTCAAGGATTAACTTGGATAAGAAACTATGAAGAGTTAGATGGAAAAAATCAATATAATCAGATGCCAGCAAATCACTGATAGTACTTAAGGTGATCACTGTAGGCAATCCTGTCATGAGGGAATCAGCGGCCGTAGGGCGGATTATTTTGGGGGGTGCGGGACTTCAAAAAAAGGACCCCTTTTTTTGAAAAAAAGTGGACGTATTTTTTGGTAAAAGTGGATCAACCCCTACCCTAACCTCTCTAAAATGGTCCTTTTTTGGGACTTTTTGAACATTTTACACCACAAAGTGGCCTTTTCTGCAATTTTTTTTCTAAGTTTGGACCCCTTTTATCAAAAAAATCAGCAAAAAAAGTGCCGACCTTTGTCCCTTTAGTGGATTTTTTTTTTTGGGGGGGGGGCCCGCGTACGGGCCTGAGTGAAATACACTCTTTTGAAGAGGTTGGCCCAAAAATTGTTGTAGTGGAGAGAAGTGGTAGCTTGGCCTGAGCACTGCATGTTATATTTTGCATTTTTTTAAAGGTTTTTTCCTATTCCATCATTTTTTAAAACCAATACCAAGTAGGCAATTTTTTAGGGTTGGGGTGGATAATCAATTTAGCCAGGATTATAAAATTTGTTTGCCTTATTTAGAGAGCAAAATAGTTTCCGGAGTTCAACATTGAAAATGGTAAAACTGTGCATTTTGTGTCCATTTCAGAATCAGCATGGAAAAAATACATTGAAATGAGTACAAATAAGCCCTGTCGTAGATCCGTCTTGTAGGTGCTTTCCCAAGACTTGACCTAATATCAAAAAAGCCACCAACTTTTTATTAGCATTTTTAAAATTTTCCATTTGAGTGGTCGTCTGGAAATAACCAAATTGCCGAAAACCTCTCGCATCTCCTCTCCACCTCCCTATACTAGGGCCTAAAACCAAATGACAGCACGGCGGGCAAGAACCGAGTCTTTGACAAAGATTTATGTTATTAACCTATACCAAATGCACAAGGAATGGAAAATCCTTCACCCCCTTTTTCCAAACAAACTGACAAAGGCTATAAACAATTGGTTATTTGGGTTTCTTAATAGATACAATAAATTCCCTCTACTTCTTGGAATTCCTATCGTTCAAATAAATAAATTAACGGTAGAAATTTTCTTCATCAATTACCCTCTAATGGTTAATTGAAGTATAGTAATCATCTCTCTGGAGAACATTTTTCATTTGAAGCAATTAACTAGGTTTGTCAGTTGCCAACAAACTTACTTTCTATGATGTGTTCAGACATAACGGCACAGGCAAATTGCATTTTCATGATATTCCGTGGGATTGCAGAAAGTTTAATAAAAGCGGTTTTTTGTCCTGACACATATTTGTTGATTTCTTTCATGGTTGTGTCCTATTGCACGTATTTATCATGCGGGGCAAATTTAAGGTTTTGTATTTCAACTGTCCGTATTGTTTTAAAGAATTTGTTTTAATGTCTTTTTATTATGTGTGTATGTGCTGCGTAGAGCGTACACGCAGGGCTATTTATGACCTTGTGGGGGACTTTAAGCATGCGGGGGATGTTTTTGTTGTGCCAAAGAATTAATACTTGTGTCCCAGAACACCCAGATTTTAGTTAACGGAATAAGTGGTCTAAAAAATGTTTGGTGATCTGAAAGAAACTACTATTTTTTGAATTTACCTGGGAATATCTTAGGGCTAAAGCCCGTGCAGTGGTGTTGTATTTGGGTTAATGGCAAAACCATGCAAAAATAAGACTATTTTCGGATACTAGCGGTCCATCCATCCCCCCCCCCCCAAAAAAAAAAAAAGCCAGGTCGGATATGCGGTGTTTGTTTGTTTGTTTTGGAAAAGGATGTTTAGGTTTGTAAGTTTTGAGCGTTTGAAATTTTGGGTTGACCAATATTATTTTACATAGCACTCTATGGGGCTTTATAAAATTGCATTTTAACTCTCACCATCACAAACCAAATTGAACAAAGTCTGTGAAACACAGGACATTCGTGGAAGGAGTACTGCCCAATGACTATGGAGTTGTTCTTAAACTTGGGATTCCGCCGTCTGCAATTCTGTAACCTTCTAACAAACAATATATTTTTTTAGTTCTTCTGATGCACACTTGCAATGTATCCATAGGATGCTTATAATAAAGTAGTAGTAAAATTATATTGTTATTTAATAATTTAGTGCCACTTATTTTAATATTGTTTTAAATATTTTTAGCGACACGTGACTGAATACTTGTAATTTTTTTTTATTATGACAAAATCAGTCATATTTTTGCAACCACATTAATAATAAATAATTAATATTAATAATAATAATGTAACAACAAACGGGTGATAATGAGTTCTGTATTTATTTGTATAAAATTCCTTAATTTGCATAATATTCACTATCCTGTGTTATCCAAAAAAAAACGGTTTGTATTGTGGTTTTATCCAAAACCACAATACAAAGGGATATGTTAGGTGGGGATATGACAAAATTTCGCCCATAACATCGTTGATGAGTGAATAAAAAAACAGACACAACAATTTAACCGCCTACTACCTGATGATAGCATCATATTTGATAATAACACTAATAAACAACAACAACAACAACACAATTAATCGCCTTTCTTTGGATGATGTATTGTGCTTTTGACATATGAACTTTTAATTTTTTGTTATATTTCAGTCAAAGCAAGACCTTGAAGCTGAATATAATTTGTTTATTTTTAAAAATAAAATAGGTTTGCATGGGGGGGTTCAATTGGAGGCGTCGTCGTATTTCCCCCTCCCTTAGTGTATGTGGGGTTGTTCTGGCTGGGGGCGCGGAGCGGGCGGGTGCTGGAGGTTTAAGATCTCTGAGGGCTATCTAGTGTGGGTCGCTACATCGGTAGGAGAGTCTCCTTGGCACAGGCACATACCACCCTATCAAGTACCCAGTGAAAAACAAGGCTAGCGGTTTTCTTTTGCCGGTAGAATGGTAGAAGATTAAGAAGAATTAGAAGCAATACATTGAATATTGACAAAGAGCCCTATTCAATTACTGTGCTATATTGATGGTTTACCCATTTTTAAAACAGGCCGTTTTGGTTTATATCTTGAGAACATGAAATGGATGTGAGAGGTTTTGAAATTTCAGGCAGGACGCGACCAATGGAGAAGAAAATAGGCATTAATCTGAATAAAAACTCATACTACTTCCGGTTAAGTTAAAATCATGGGTCAGAAAGATTTGATCGGAAACAAGCACCTTTAATATGGGTATGCATAACATTCACAATTCTGCACACTAAGGTCAAACTCCAGTAGGGGTGAGTGACAGGATAAGCCATCAATTTCTTAAAGTATCCTTTAAGGGTAATTAAGTGATGTTACATGGGTACTCAAATGGTTAGGGGGAAATGATACTATGGAAGTTCACATATTGGCCAATGATGAGACGCTTTCCGATGTATTCTCTGCAAGAGTAGCGATTCCAAGTACTTTGTGAGGAATTAAATGTCTGATTGATACCGCCATGCCCATTCAAATGATTATGAGAGGTGTGTTGTGCTCCAGTGAGGAAAAGTGCAGGACTCGTGTTGATCATTTTAGGGCGTGTGAGTTCGAGACCCCCCGCAGGCCAACGCTGTTGTTTTGTCCCTGGCGCAAAGATTACTTAATCTCAATTGCTCCGTTGACCCAAGCGATAAATTGGGGAAAGCGTCATGTTGATGGGGGATATTACAATCTTACCAGTGTCTGATAGGGGATGTGCGCTTGGACCAGCAGCCACCTAGATACTGAAGCGAAATGATGGATGCGCGGTCTTAATGACGGGCCCGGCGTAATAATAATAATAGGCGACAGCACTTGGAGGACTGTTTACATTGATAATAAAGCCCTATATAAAAACTAAGTTATTTTATTAATTAGTTATTAATTATTAAAAAGATTAAGTACCTGGAATAATCCGCTTAGTACAATGGCCATCTACGTAATTGTTTGAAGTGTGTATGATAGTAAAAAGGGATATTAATGGTAGTACACTTTTGGCACAATCAGAGATATCTAGAAAACATGAAATATTTCTTTCAGGAATAGCTTAAAAGCCTGATGACAATTAGAAGAAGAAAACCTGCGTGCTATTCCGGAATATGAAGCATGGTTTTTATGAATGTAGCTCCAATTGCCTAAAAGACAGGTATTTACAGCTAAAATGGCTCAATTAATTATTAGATTTACTTTCAAGCTGATCACATGCAGATTATGTTAGCATTACACATAAATGCATCTCGTAACCACAATATGCAACATTGAATTGGATGATTTTTATGATTTTTCGGATTTTACAATGAATCCTGATAGGTTACCTTTACAGTTAGACTTCTTAAAACAATGGTTAATTAATGTCCTTAGTATTATAAACAATCATAATTGGTTTTCGTTCACTGCTTTTTTCAACTTATTAAACAGTGATGGGTAAGCAGGAATAACAGAAATCCAGGCCATGGCCCTTTGTTCCCTTTAAGTATTGTTTGGCCCCCATATGATGTTTCCAGACGTGGCCCATACATGCCTTTACTCATGTTTTGGCCAAATGATAATCATTCTAAATGACCTGACCATTCCATACTGTCTTCAGTCACGTAACATAATGAATTGGATGTTTCCACTCACACCTTCGAAAAATGGCAAGCTTAACTGAGGCACAAAATGGGCTAGTCTGAAGAAAGGGAAGAAAAAAAAGGGCACAAAAGTCTTAGGTAAACAATACATGCGCCTCCCTTTTTTTCTTTTTAAGTTTATAAAAACTGCCATTAGAAAAATTGGGAATTTTTTTCCGTTTTCATTTTGTATTTTTTTATGTAAAGGGGCTAATCAAGCAATTAATTAACAGACAGTTATCTAATTTTTTATAACACGTCAGATTGGTACACAAGAATGGGGATTATTTTATAACCTCACTGTTGAAGCTGACGATGCAAGTCATGCGGGGTTTGATGCTTTGACTACCATGAAGTAGGGAAGGGCATTCAAAAAAAAAAAAGTGCGAGTTATGTGTCAGCCTTTGCAAGCTTGCTTGCTATAAGAGAATATATACATGATGGGCTACCTTTTTTGTATAGCCAATTAGAATTAGACATAAATATTCAGTAGTAGTTCTTCTACATGATAGATATTTGAACACGCGTCTATCTAATCAGTACAGTTATAGTGCTTTGCTTTTCTAAGACACTGACGGAGTTTATTTTTATGAGAAGCCCTTGTAAGGGTTTGCTCTTAAAAATATTGCAGTGGAGTGAATTGAATAGTTTTAACTCTGAGAAAAAGTATCACAATGTGGCCGTTGATTTGATGGAATCTGTTATCCCCCCTTTTTTTTAACCTTTTTAATTCAGATTTAACAATGGAACTCAAGACCCCACATATTTTGAGGCGTTCAGGTCAAACTGCTCTGACTTCCGGAGCAAAGCCAGAAGATTCCCAGGCATGTTGCTAGGCATCATAATGTAATGAACATATTCAAGAGGAAATTTATTGCACATGGAGGTAGGGGTTAGATTCACCTGTATGAAATTGTCCTATGTCTTCGGCAGATACCCCAATATGCATAGTTAGATGCATATTCTTGCATTGATGATGAGAAACTTCCCTATTTTCCCAACTGTATATCCAGCTACTAAGAATGACAATGTTAATACAATATTCCTCATCTACCCCTACTCAAGCAAGATTACAATCTCTGCTCAATCAGCACCGATTGCCTACTACATTCCTGTAATTTACTTGCAGAGTAGGTTTTCTAGTCCATGTTCCTTATTTGGTCTTGTAAAGGTTAAATCCTATGTGAAATGTTTGTGAATTGGTTACAAAAAAAAGGCTGATTGTGTGATTGTTATGGAGCCACACTCAACACTATGACTATAAGGGATTGATTTTTTTTAAATTGAAATTGGTCTAATTTTCGCGCGCATTTTCTTCTAGTTACTTTATTGGTACTGAAATGACCATACATGTTAATTTAACCAATCAGAAAGAGAGGTAAGAAAAAGCAGTATATAGTATAGTGGCCCCACGGAGGGTGTAAATCACTAGCGCCAATGCAGTCTTCAAATTCCCATGGCACAGTTCAAACGCTTACATTTTCACCAAGGTACTTAGAAAATTACACCCCCTGATGTTGGGTTTATATGATATCATGATAGCCAGACAACACAAGAGGTAAGTTCATGTGATGTATGACAAGTACAACCCACTGAACTGTGTCCTGGTGGATGAGTATAATGTAACTCATAGTAATTGTGATCTCTCCATCTCTCTCCCTATCACTCACTCTATTGAACTTGAAATGATAATTTAAAAGGTTTTCTATGCTTGCCAACAACAAGTACATTTATGATGCTTGCAAACAAGACGCGGTATGGTCCTGATCGGGTGCACAGAGTAGGCTCTTCCACTTAAATCTGCCACCAACTCCTATAGGAATTTTTGCAGTCAAATCTTCAACAGGAAGAAGAACACTACAGTTTCAAATCCACACTCCATCTGTGGCGACTAAGATAGACCTTGGAATAGCCAATTTAGACTGACTTTGTTAGAATATCAAACTTGCATAGAAAAAAGCTTAAACTAGAATGTCTTACAATTCACAGAAGTATGGATCACAAAATGGAAAATGCCCATGTTCAATATATCAAGACTACGTCTGGTATTCTGAAAGGGAGATAACTTTAGACCTGGGTTTAAACCGGGTTAGTCTCTACATGAGTGGACCTTTTTCCCGTTCAAAATACTGTGAAAGTTAAATGGATAAATAGTGAGAATTCCTCATAGAAGGTCTGAAAAGGCCTACTATCCACAAATATTTTCTCACCCGTACAGCACATTTTAGAGTAGTTGGAAGGAAAACAAGTCCACTCAGGGGACTAACCATGGTTTTTAACCTGGTCTAAAGTTAGCGTATCCTTTCAGAATTATCACCCATAACTCTATATGGTTAAGATGCAGGACGATGGTTGGCCATGCCTCTCTTCCATTTAGCAATCTCACCAAAAAAAATCAAAATAGACTACAGCAATACAGACATAAACAAACAGACGGTGATTGTAGGGCGCTTTGATGTGGCGTTGGTTCAGGGTTTTCCCATGACCCAAATAGACCTTGCCCTTGTCTGTATTCATACATAATAATTATAGAAGTTGATTCTTCAGCTCCAACGGTTGAGAGTTTGTGAGTAAGAAAATAATTGCCTTAAAGTATCAAAAAAATCAGCATTTTCCTTTTACTTATCGATTCTGTTACTATCCAAACCAATGACACAACGCTCTCCTAAAATTGGGATTTCTTGCCGCCAATCGACCAAGGTTTAAGTGAAAATGTTGGAATTGATTCTTTGAGTCCCAAATGATGCAAATGAAGATGTGTGGAAGCAGAAAGACAAGAGACAAAATTGTACAAATGTAACACCAATAAGTGTCATAAGAGGTCTCAATCAACACATACCTGTTGGGCCGCAGCTCTTTTGCTTATTTTGTCTTAAGTAACGGCATGTCAACCTGGCTAAGCGCTTGTATGGTCCTATCTCAATAATAAGATATCCAAAAACAGGAAAATCAACATGATAACGTCGTAAGTATGATAATGGACCCGCATATCACCTGACCTGCATTCCTTACATGCACCAGGTGAAGCGGACGCAAATCTCAAATACAGTCAATTTTCCACCAAAAAATACCATCTGACTGGAAAGAAATCAATTTCTGTCATCTTGAAAGACTCTTACGCTGTTCATAGTTTTGGGGTTAACAATGTAGAGGCCCACATGTGAAAAATTTCCCCCAAAAATATTGATTCCAAAAAAAGCAGCAGAGAAGTTTTCACTCTACAACAGAAAAGTCAACCTGATTTTGAAAAATGTTGGATTTTTGATATAGTATTGGTACTTCAAATGTGAGGAGAATACTTTTTAAAATCCTATTTTAGCATAAAGAGTGAAATGACACTGATACATCTGTATTTATGTTATATTGGCTACATTGTGGATGTACTTTGAAAAAAATAATAAAAACCTACTACTCTACCTCTGGAAGAGCAATCTTGGATTAACATACCATTTTTCTTTTTTGAAATTTTGGCTTAAGCCAAGTCCTTTTGAACACTCTAATACTGCTTAAATAGTATCATAAGATCTTACTGCAAGACTACAATGCTGTAATTTGAGACTGTCGACTTTGATCCAGCTTTTTTTCACTTGATGGTCAAAGCCTTTAAATCTGCACAGGCTTAGGTGTTAACCTATGTAGAATTTACGGGGGGCGGCAGTGAAAGGATTAAAATTAAATCCATTAAAAACAAAAAGCAGCCTAGTCTTATAGGTCATGGTTTTTGAGATGGCTTTCTCAATGACTTGTGGTGCTCATTTGGGAAGCCATCTCAAAAGCCACCAATTATGTGTTATAACCTATACAGAATCTACCAGGGATAAAGGGTTTAAGATGAAAGCCATCGAAATGACCCCTGACTTAGGTGTTGTAAACTCATACAGCATCTACATGGGTTTAAATGGTTAAGAGCTGAAGGCAATTACAATTTAAAAATTGGATTCGGACTTTGATTAATTCTTCCATGAAAAAATATCTCAACACAACCATTGTTGGTCATTTTTTAAAAACTTTTGGTTAAATATAAAGCTCTAATGAAATGAAAAAAAATGTAGAATTGATCATGAAAATGATACTGCAAAAAATAAGCCTTAAAAGCATTGTGAAAATTTCATACCACAAAAAATTTGTCGAAGAATTGCATTGCATTTCTTTTCATCCGACCAAAAGTGCATCATTTCAGCATAAAGTATGCGCAGGTGTAGCATCATGTGTTATGTTCATTGTAGATGATGTTGACTGACGATACTGGTTCTTATTATGTCACATAATTGCCAAGCGAAGAGTGTTGTGGTCAGTAAGACAAAATACAAAGGCGTATCCATAGAAGCAATTGCCGGGTATTTCTAATGCTAAAAAAATGGTCTCAAAGTTTTTTCTTAATTTTCCCTCAAATGTTATTTTTACACAGGTGCACAGTCAGCCCAGTCCTCCTGAGGCAAAGTTTCATGATCAGTGTAGAAATGTCTCAGATCACAGACAAAATATCCAATCGCAGGCAAGATGGCGAAAAGAAAGGGTGATTTAACCTGAATATCCATTTTTCCTTCCCAATTTTCCCTTTAAAGAAATATAGTCATGATTCTGAATATTTTGTGGAAAATTGTATGGATGGAAAGCTTAAGTAAGGGGGGGGGGGGGGGGGGGGTGTAGATTACATATAAATCAAAATAGTTGAAATTGTCCACATTTTGTTGAGTATTTTGCCCTTTTAATTTTTTCCGCCCAATATCTTACTTGAAAACGATTCCGCAAATCCACATCGGGCAGGCCAATGGTGACGTCAAGCGTGATGACATCCATAATTTACGTCGTTGTGACCATCATATCGCAGTGTTTGCCACTTCCTATAACTGCGATCGATGTGGTTTTTAATATCAAATAATAATTAAAACACAACGAAATGAAACAAAATATGTCCATTCTGTACTTATTTTTCAAATTTTTAATTTTATTACTTTCATTAATCCATCCATATTATTAACAGTGTCAGCAATAACATTCGAGTCAACATAGATGTTTTGGTCATCACTTTGACGTCACGAGGAAGAGCAAAATTGGCGCTTTTGCTCATGAAGCCGTGGCGAAAAAATCCGCCCGTTTTCGTATGTCAAAAAAGGCAAAAATTAAAATGCCTCTATTTTGTTAATTTACTCAAATTGTCTTATTTTTTCGGGAATTCGTTGACTGTATGTCATATCTTTATGGAATGTAAGTCAACTGAGCTTGACAAAAATCCTTGTACATATTTCCTTTAAATTTTCAGGGGGCGAGTAACCCCGTTGGATATCCCATTTTGACATTTCATCTAGATTCAAACAGCCATTCTGCTCCATTCTAATTGACTGTGCACTTAAGAAGATGCGTAAAACTGAGTAACACACATTATTATGCACTTTGGCAAAATGTTGCCATGACAATTTGAAAAGCTGTGGGGGGGGCACAGTTTCTGTAACAATGCAGCAGCATCCACTAAGGGCACGCATTGCTGAGAAGACCACATTTTCACCTACATGAACCATTCCGCTAACATTATAATGAGCTAATCCTTTGAGCAGTGGTTAGCACTACAACTATGCTGGGTCATTCCATGCCCAATTAAACAAATCGAGTACAACACCATCACCTCATGATTTCTTTCTTTTTTGGTTGTATTGAAAGATATTAATAAGAAACTGATTCTGAAATTTGAGCTCTGTACCTCTTTTCGTTATCACGCTACAGCAATTTTTAAAATTGAGGGGGTCACCTAAAACATGTACCTGTGTGGAAATTCAATATTCAGTATGGCATAAGTAAAGAACTACACCCCTCAGATCGCTTCAAACTTGGCATTCTGGATATACTTGTTGGCTGCAGATTGCAATATGTGACCAAGAAAAAATAGCACCTCGCCCAATTTAAATAACAGGGGTCAATGCTTCCAAAACCACTCGACCATATTTGGTGGGGCTCCCATAATTCAAAAAGTAAAAGTGATATAACTTCGAAACACAACTTGGCTGGAGATAGCTAATCTACCCTTGAATTTCACATCCGGTACATGTTTTTGAGTTGACCCACCTCAAATTTAATTGCGGTAGCGTGAAACAAAAGAGGTACAGAGCTCAAATTTTCAGGATTTTAGTTTCTCTGAAACTTTCAATACACCAAAAAAGAAAGCAATCTACTGAGGTGACGGTGGGTGTACTCGATTTGTTGAATCGGCATGGGAATGACCCTGCTTTCTTGTCTGAGACTGCTAAAGAGTGTTATGATGACAGTCAGGTCATGTGTTTTATTTACTACCACAAATGACATGATTATGTTTTTTAAATTGTGGACAGTATTCATGGTTTTCCATGTTTACCCATTTTAAAATATACTCGTTCGCGCGATAAGGAGCTGGGGGAAAGTTTGGGCTATCCATTGGGGTGTAGGGGGTGAAACTAGGAAGAAGCATTTTATCGATCCAAGAATCGCTTCGGCTTCCTAACAATAAAAATGACTTGAAGTAAAGGCACCAAGGTAAAAAACTGAATTTGTTTACTTAGCTTTTCTGAATGGAACTTCTGTAGCAGTTTAATACAATCGATTTATAAATCATTCATATCACTTCACTGTAAAACGATTTTAGGACTAAAACGCTTTTTTGTGGTCACTGCAAAACGCTATCCCATTTTAAGTTTTGAACATGTTGCAAGAATATGACATTATAGGAATTAAAAACGATATTTAGAATTAAACAGAGTTTTACAGAAAATAATTTTTCGGTGAGCCCCGGTGTACACGGTATGTTTATACCGTTTGGTCCTTCTACACTCTTCGTAATCCTACACTGACAAGTAATCTTGAACTAGAAGTTTAATTTAGGCGATGTTAATTACAGTTGTGTATGAAGTTTAAGTGTTTTTAGGCCAAGGTTTTTTTAGTTCCAAATATTTTATCGACATATTCCACTATTAAGAACTACGCCTGGACCATCTATGAGTGTATTGGGGATTCTGTATTAGTCCGTATAGTTTATGTAACGCATGAAATTAATGATCGCTCATATCACTTGGTGGATTCTCAAATCAATTTTTAACATATTCAGGATTCAATAGCGGCACCTGACCTTAAAGTATATTCACAATTTTAATGTAGGTTACTTTTACCAGTGACCTCTATGTTTGACCACTGCACATCGTATTACAATAAAAG